>JAYESA010000006.1:54278994-54291494 GCA_036927795.1 Iris macrosiphon
TTTTGATCGGTGTTCAGGATGCCTCCGAAGACACGATCCCATTGTACCGTCCCAGCAGTTGCCACCGAGAGGTCTGCCACCTCTCGTCCAGCTCATATTCAGGCAGCTGCTACCGCTCCACTCACCACTCCTGCGATTGAGGGAGCATCTGCTTCTCTCAGGGATCCTCCTCCACCTGTCGATCCGAGGACTACCCCAGCCGTTCCGGTGGTACCTCCTCTACCACCTCCTGCACCAGTAGACGCTGTGCAGTTGTTTGCGTTCTTTAGGAAGATGATGGATGCGCAGCACCGCATTGAGAATGCCCACCAGGTGGCCATGACGGCAGTAGACAGAGTGGCTCAGATCCAGCCACAGGCAGATCAGACTCAGCATCCGAGGTCGTTTAGCATCATTGACTTCCAGAGGATGTGGCCCAAGGAGTTCTGGGGTACAAAGGGGATCCTGTACGCGGATGACTGGATAGAGCATATCGTGGGGATTTTTTGACTGTCACAGATTCCAGACAGCATGCAGATAGAGACAGCAGGCTGTCAGATGTTCGACCTCGCTTTGACGTGCTATCGTACTGATATGAGGATCGCAGCACTATGGCTTACTTGGGAGTCTTTCAAGAGATTTTTAAGGAAAAGTTTTTTCCAGATGTGGCTCTCAGTGCCTTGTAGAGCCAGTTTGAGGCACTCGTCCAGGGGAGCATGCTGGTGGACGAGTATGCAGCAGAGTTCTGCCGTCTGGGCAGATTTGTAGAGGGCTTGAGTGAGACAACAAAGGCGAGAAAGTTTTACAAGGGCTTGGTCATGGCGGTCAAGTCTTTGACTAGGAGTGACCGTGAGGTAACTTTCGAGCAAATCGTAGGGGACGCTCAAAGGGAAGAGGATGAATTGGAGCTCAAGTCCAAGAGAGGTAGGGATGATTCAGGTAGTGCGAGTGGTAGTGCAGGGCCGACTAAGCGTCCCTATGTGCAGAAGACAGCGCAGCAGGGTCAGGATCAGAGAGTGCCCACTTGTGCCTACTGCAGGAAGGCAGGACACACTTGGGATATTTGTAGGAGGAGGCTGAAGGTATATTTATTATGTGGATTCGCTGCTCACCAGATACGAGATTGCCCCACTGCACCTCCATTTGGTGAGCACAGGATCGGAGAGTTGAAGCTAGGCCACCTGTGGCAAAACATCATGCCCCGCACCAGTAGAGGGAGATACCCTAGCAGGGCAGGGCTTATGCGTTGATGGTCGAGGAGGCCGATGCTACGGGTGTCGGGTTAGCAGGTCTGTCTCTTTTTATTCTTCTTCCTGTCCTTTTTTATTTCTTGTGGTGTGCTTCATTAGTACCTGTTAGACCTTTTTTGTGATGTGGTAGATAGTGTAGTGACCTAGATTGAGACAGTGATAACACGACCAATAGGATCATGATCTTGTATGTTGTTTAGGTAGAATTGCTTAACTGTGATTGTTGGGGGTTTGACCTAGAAGAAGTACGATCGACTTTAAATTTCTAGAACGAAATTTTCTAAGGAGGATAGGCTTGTCACTACCCCATTTCCAGGGTAGGATATTTTTTTATTTTAATTTAGTAAATTGTGTATTGATCATAAATATTTGTATTAATATTTAATTAGATGTATTTATTTATTTTTATTGGTTGTTTTAGTGTTTTGGCTAGTCTAGACCCATGTCAGACCCTAGTGGACCCTTTTCAGACCCAACCAACACCCTTGTCAGACTTATTTATTGGTTTAGAATAGTTATTTATATTTTAATTAGTGAGTTGGAGTGACTAGGAATTAATTATAGTGCATTTGGAACCCCAAACCCAAACCCTATTTTGGATGACTTAATTTAAGGCCATTTTGGTCTTTGTACCTAACCCTAATACAAACCCTAACCCTATTTCTACCTGGCCGGCTCCCCCCTCACTTTATTTTCATTTCTTCTTCTTCGTTTTCTTCTTTCCACTACATTCTTCCACTCTCCATTCTCCTTCCTTACTTCCTTCCTTTACTTTCTCTATTTCCAAGTAAGTTCTTCACCTTTCCTCTCTTCTTTTATTTATTTCTCTCATGAATACAAACCCTAACCTTTCATTTTCCTCTAACCTAGGTGTGTAGAGCCTAGATTTGGTGTAGGAGCTTAGTTTGGAGGCTTGGAGGCTTGGTGTGGTGGATTTGGGGCTTTTTGTAGACTTTGGCCTTGGGATTCCAACTTCCAATAGGTAAACCCTAACTTTATTCTTAGTGGTTACTCTAATATAGTGTAATTAGTAGTTTAGAACCTTACTAGACCTTAGGGCTACCCATAGAAGGAAGTTTGAGCTTATTTGGATGTGTTTGGAGACTTTGGCATTGGATTTTGTGTCAATTTTGGGTGAAATCCGAGATTGGCCCAATTTTGGGTATTGCCCTAGGTTAGATGGACCTAGGTAGACGTGCTTGGGTGTCTTAAAGGTAAGTACGTATCTCCGTTCGGATACGTGAGGTCATATCGCAGAAATTTGGGCATTTCGGGCGATTTGGGGGTTTTTTCATCGTCGTGGGTTTCACATGCATGTGGAATTTTGCCACGGACCTAGAATCGGAGAGTTAGAATTTTTGTGTGGTTCTAAACATCGATTAGAACTCATGGATAAATTTTAGGTCGATTCCGAGTAGGTTTGGTGTGCGTTTCACAAGGTATCACGAGCCGCACACCAAGTTTTCGTCGAAATGACCAAATGGCCATTTCGACTTGGTTTCTAGGTTTTGGGCTTGTGCGCGGGTTGGTTTAGCCTCAGAGAGTGTGTATTAGAGTTTTTGGGTATATATTTATATATATATATATATGTTTTTAAAGGTTTATGGGTGTGTGTGGGTGAGTCTGCGTGTAGGTGGTTGTGTGTGTGTTTGAGTGTGGTTGTGTGTGTTTGAGTGCATTGTGTGTTAATATATATATATATATATATATATATATATATATATATATGTGTGTGTGTGTGTGTGTGTGTGTGTGTGTGTGTGGGTATATATGTATATGAGATATATACAGAGCAGCAGGCCGCAGCAGAGCAGCAGCAGCAGCGACAGCCGGCCGCAGCAGTACACAGTATCAGCAGCAGCGCTTCACAGTATCAAGAGCAGCAGTAACTAGTTTTCTCCCCCTTTTTATATATAAGTATATATATATGTATATAGATGTAGATAGAAGTATATATATATATATATATATATATATATATATATATATATATATATATATATATATATATATATATATATATATATATATATATTACATAGATAGATAGTTAGATATATACATATAGGTATAGCTAGCTAGCTAGTTAGTGAGTTGAGATGGGTAGGTACGGTAAGGTATCTCAATACCTTGAGATACCAAGGTATTGAGGTAAGTTGGGTATCGAAAATGAGGTATTTGCCTATACACTAGGTTATATATATATATATATATATATATATATATATATATATATATATATATATATATATATATATATATAGCTAGTTAGTTAGAGTTAGAGAGGGTTAGGCGAGGTATCTTAATACCTTGAGATACTCAAGGTATTGGGTATCGGGGCGAGGTATTGGATTTTTACCTAGGAATGAGGTTAGAGTTGGTTTTATATATACAAATAGATATATATATATATATATATATATATATATATATATACGTGCTAGTATATATATTAAAGGGTATAGGCGGGGTATATCGCGTAGGTTGAGATATCGGATACCGAGGGTATCCCGGTATCTCAAGGAGGCGAGTTTATGGGTTTACTAGCTTAATGAGCTAGTTTTGATCTAGAATTTTAGGGGCACCCTAGTTTGACCTAGAGTTGACCGTTGTTGACCCGGTTGACCTCCAAAGTCAACTTTTGACCTAGTTTTGACCTAGAGTTGACTTTTTAGACCCAGAGTTGACTTTTTGACCCAGATTTCACCGGTTTGACCTAGAAAAACCCTAGAAGCTTGTTTTTAGTTATTTTATATCTGTTTAACTCTTTAGAACCCCGTTTAACCTTGCCTTTCGCAATAGGTCCTTGCGATGCCAGTTCGGATCGCCATTTGCTCAGGACGTCAGGCGAGTTCATTCTCTGATAGTTTTTATTATCTGATAATTATTATGATTTAGCTTCTAGTATAGTATTATTTGATTTTTCTGGCACGACACGGACTAGTATTTCTGGATTCATTTACTTGTAACACGTATATTTTATATTTCTGGCCTCTATTTCTGGAATCACCTATTGGCATCACTTCAGGACTCACTACCGACATCACTCATGTTTCTGGCTGGACTCATACTTGATTTACGTGTCGGGTCTTGGATTCACTTGTACTAGTAAGGGTGAGGAAATACTCGAGTAGACATGTAAACATTTCCAAATGGAATCACTGGAATCATTCTCTCTTGTCTAATCTGGAATGATAGCAGCCACACATCCAGTGTGCGGTGAGCCGTACTTACCCCTAGCAGTTTACATGTCGAAACAGGTATTTCAGAGATACGAGTTCATTCTTTCTAGTCTGGACTCTCTTGTATTTCTTGACTGGTCTCACTTATACCTTCTGGACTGGACTCATTACATTTATTCTTGCTGGACTCACTTCACGTTATTGTGCACACACTTGCTCTTAGTTTAGATTTTTTGTATCCTGCAGTCATTACTATCTTGCTTCTGATTTTCATGCATCTTTAGCTTTATGCACCAGTTGATATATTTGTATATTTCCTTGTTCATACTTCATTTTCTTCACCTTGTGCTACTTGCTACAACTGCTTTATAGTTTTTATCATTTAATTGGAACTGCTGCTGGAGGTGTACTTGCTCCAATCCTGACTGGATATATTTTTTAGAGGATTTGGAAGATTGGTGTCTGACGTTTTATGGACCTCAGCCTGTCGATGGTGCAGACAGGGACCCCCTAGTTCAGGAGTGATTTTTGGATTGGTAGCCGGGATCACTAGGACCTCAGTTGTATTTATTAGCTTTTGGTACCTGATTTGTCCCCGGCTTTTGGTTTGAGACCTTGTATTGTATTTGATTCTGGATATTATTGTATTATTATTATTCTTCTTATTATTTTAGTAGTAGTTGTTGTGTAGACTTTGTAGTTGTTAGACTTCTTTGTTATCTTATCATGCTTAGATCGTGATTGAGTACTTGTGTTATCTTTATGATATTGCTCCTCTGTTTGGAGTTGAGATCTTGACAGGTACTTATATTGTTGCGTGATATTGTTAGCTAGATAGTAGACCTAGACAACGTTCTACCGTCGATGTTGCGGCGTATGCTGGACGTACCCATGACTTATTCCCGATTTTTCGGGTGTGGGTCGTGACACGTCCCAAATGCCCTGCTACGATATTCTAAAAATTAGATGTACAAAATAAAAAAGTTGGTAGAGTATCAAAAGTACATGACCATAATCAGTTACAGTCTGATTTATTACAATCATGTAAAGAAACTAAATATCCAGATCTTACGACTAACAAGTGTCGGTGGCTAAACGCCCAAAATAAGTAAAGTGTGTAATAACGAGCATGGAAGAAAAAACCCACTCATTCCCTTTAACGGCCATCCGCCTGGTGTGCGCCATTGTTCAGGGGGAAGTATACTTGATCCTCGGGCGTTGGCTCTAAACCTGGCCATGCAAAACCAGTGGGGTTAGAACCCAAATAGCAAGTACCACAAAGAAAGCATAAATGAAGAAATAAAACCAAGTTAGGAAATAGATATACATATAGAGTTCTATCTCATAGTTTTGGATCATAACCTATCGTGACACAATAATCTAACCCTACAACAAAACAAGAACAATGGTTAGACCATCGTACCATGATAGACCATGTCCCTAGACTATTTGATAGCAGATTCAATACACAAACAAGCTTAGTTATATAATCGACTAATCATTTATACGGCTTACCAGATGGGGTCTAGGTTACCCCAGAGATATTATGCTTATAGGAATCCTCAGATCGATCCAGTTACTAGCAGGGTTAGCCGAGCCATAAATCATAGCATAGCACGTAGTATTCCGCACCGATCCCTTGTAAGGCCACCGTGCTAAGTCGCATAGAACACATAGTATAGTATAATAGTCGGATATTTCCATCCACTAATAAGGACTTAAATAATATCCATGGGGACTAGCCCGCACACCCCAATTCAGATGACTGGAGGTGGCTAGTTAGGCACGATCTCGAGATTCCATTCTCTCCCAATGCTCTACAAGTTTAGTTGCCTAGTTACCCCTATTATCAACTGGAATCACATGGTGTGGTCACATGGTATTCCCCTTATATGATGTACCATAGTACGACCACGCTAGATACAAATCCACTTTGTCACTTGATAGTCTAACTTGGATTCACCCCAACATGATGCAATAATCAACAGATCCTAGCCACGCTTGGTCAATGACTAACCCTTATGTCTATGCTGGAGATTAAGTCATATCACATATCATGCAGTGCATAGGTACACCGCAGTATAAACATATAATATAATCGCGTAGGAACACTTAGCACGTAGGAACATATAACACGTAGTAAGTGTATCAGCACGGATACAAGTGGTTGGGTCAGGGCATATAGATGGGTCTAATACTCTTATGGTCATTAAAATCACACATACATCCCATAAAGTCCAAAGAAACATTCAAACAAAACCATTCCAATAAAGCGTGTACAAGGGGCCGCATGTGCGCATAAGGATCAAGGCCGCCTGGCGATCAGCTGCCGCATAGAATCAGTTGTCGTATAGAAAGTTTGGCCGCATACACGCATAGGTCGCATGGTCGTTGACCGTAGAGGTCGCATGAGGTCAAGGCTGCATGACCGCATAGGTCGCATGGTCGCTGACCGTAGAGGTCATATTAGCTCAAGGCCGCATGACCTCATGAGTTCAGACCGCATTAGTTCAGGCCGCATGGCCGCATGGTCGCTGCCAGAAGAGGTAGCATGAGCTCGAGGCCATATACGCTCAATTATCGCATATGGGTCAAGGTCGCATGAAACTTTTGTCCGCATGGGACTTCGTTTTCCCCATGTAGCAAGTTCAGCCATGGCGAGAACTCCTAAACCAAAAATTTATTTTCTTTATAAAAACTTCATTTTAACTCCGAATTGAGTGAACCAAAAGCCAAAATGCTTGAAATAAAGTGCTCCATCCATCCCAAAAACTATTTTTTGTTGAAAATACTATATTTTAGTAGATCAAAACCACCAAAAACTTAAGGAACCAATAAAAACCCAAAACTTAGAGTGTTGATCTACTAAAATCCATCCATTAAAACCAAAAACCCCAAGTACTAAAAGTATTTAGAATCATCATGAGCATATAATAGACTAATAAAATGCAAAGAAAAAAAAATCAAAAAATCAAAAATCAAGAGATTTGTCCATGTGGTGCAAGGTGTACTTGCCTAAATAAAGGAAGAAGCAAAAATGGAGATAATAAGGGAAGATAGAGAAAGATGTTGGGTTTTATAGTTACGATTTAAGGTTTAGACCATGAGTTCAACTCATGAATGAAACAACCCAATAATTAAACCATGGGTCTAATTGAAACAAAAAATGGGTCTAGTCTCCATGCATGCAACCTAATTAATCATGCAAGCAACATATCATATAAGCAAAAAAATTAATATGCTCCAAATACGTATATCGGGAATGGGGTATGACATCTCTACCCACCTTAGAAAATTTTTGTCCCGGAATTCAATCTCAAGGCTAGCTAGAGAAATCAGAACAAGCACTGCCTTAACCACAAGCATATCTACACATGCAATAAAATTCAAGCATATAAAGAAAAGCATTGTCACATAGCATGGGTAAACAAATTATGAAATTCGAGATACGAAGGTATAAGAATAATATACCTTCTGTGTAGAATATATGCGGATACCGAGATCGAATATCGTCCTCGTGCTCCCATGTCGACTCTCCCAAAAGATGATGACCCCAAGCAACCCGGATAAGATAAATGGTCTGATTCTTGAGCACCTTCTCCCTTCGATCTAAAATGGATATGGGTTGCTCCTTGTAAGACAAGTCGGTACCAACGACTAGCTCAGAATGGTCAAGGATATGACTCAGATCTGGGACATACCTACGTAATTGAGATACATAAAATACATCGTGTACCTCACATAGCAAAGGCTGAAGGGCAAGACGATAAGAAACATTACCCACCCGTTCGAGAATATCAAACGGATCGACGTATCACGGACTAAGCTTTTCGCGAATCTCGAATCTAATAAATCCATGGGTTGACAAAATTTGTAAGAATACATGGTCACCGACACAAAACTCTAAAGGCCTACGATGCTGATCTACCCAATGCCGATGCCTATCTTGTGCAACCTGAAGACGCTCTCTGATTTGCTTCACAACTTCTACTATCTGTGTGATCATCTCTGGGCCTAACATATTTTGCTCACCTATATCATCCCATGCCAATGGTGATCTATACTTCATTCCATTTAATGCTTCGAAAGGTGTCGTTCGAATACTTGCTTGATAACTGTTATTATATGAGAACTCAACGAGATGAAGGTGATCTTCCCAAGACCCTCCAAAATCCAAGGTACAAGTTCGTAGCATATCTTCTAAAGTTTGAATAGTTCTCTCTGATTGCCCGACTGTTTGTGGATGGTAAGCGGTACTGAATCTCAACTTGGTGCCCAAACTCTGGTGTAAACTCTTCTAAAAATATGAAGTGAACTGAGTGTCTCGATCTGATATGATACTCACTGGGATAACGTACTGTCTTACTATCTGTCGTATGTATATCTCCACTAAATGCTCTATGGATTTCCTTACTCGAAAAGGAAGAAAATAAGCTACTTTTGTGGGACGATCCACTATTACCCAAACTGTGTCACGACCAGTCGGGGATCTAGGTAAACCGGTTACAAAGTCCATCGTGATATATTTCTACTTCCACTCTGGGATAGGAAGCAGATGTAATAATTCTGCAGGTCTTTGTTGGTCGGCCTTTACTTGCTGGCATACCAAATACCAAAAAATGAATCATGCTATCTCCCTCTTCATCCATTTCCACCAAAAATGTTGCTTGATGTCTTAATACATCTTGGCACCTCCTGGATGAATTGAATACTGGAAACTGTGCGCCTCGGTCATTACTTATTGTCGGATATCTTGACTTGGTACACAGAGACGATTTCCAAACCTAAGAGTTCAATCTTCATGAATCGTCAACTATTTTCTGATACCAGACTCACATTCCGCCCGAAGCTTCTTAATTTTTGGATCCTCTGCCTGAGATGCCTTAATCTTCTCTATAATAGTAGATTGTACCTGTAAACTAGCTAATACTCCTACGTCTTATGGAAGTACTATCTCGATCCCCATTTCTCGAAGATCTTCTAAGATCTGCCGTTGCGATATCAACATAAATGTACTACTTCTCCTGTTAAGAGCATATGCTATCACGTTTGCGTTGCCTCGATGGTACTAAAGTTCTACATCATAGTCCTTTATCAATTCTAGCCACCTCCTCTACCTCATGTTCAATTTCTTCTTAGTGAATACAAGTAGTTCCTCCATAACTTAAGTGCAAATATTACCGCCGTGAACTCCAAATTATGAGTCGGATAATTCTTCTCATGATCTCGAAGCCACTGTGATGCATAAGCTATCACCCTTCCATGTTGCATCAACACACACCAAATTCTTTCTCCTGACGTGTCACAATATACTGTAAACCCTCTATAACCTACTGGAAGCGTGAGAATCGGAGCTGAAATAAATTTCTTCTTCAATTCTTTAAATGATGTCTGGCACTCTGTTGACCAGTCGAACTTAGCCTCCTTGTGTGTTAACCGAGTCAGCGGTACTGATATCCTTACAAAGTCTGCTATGAATATTCTGTAGTATCCTTCCAATTCTAGGAAACTACGCACTTCAGCTACTGTCTTGGGAACTGTCCAACTCTCTACGACCTCAACCTTCTTCGGATCTACTGCTACTCTCGCTCTATAGATAATATGACCCAAGAATGACACATGATCGAACCAAAAATCATACTTGCTGAGCTTTGCATATAACTGGTATTCCCTCAAAATATGTAAGACCTTCTGAAGATGCTCTTTGTGCTCCTCTTCGCTACTGGAATAAACTAGAATGTCGTCTATGAAAACCACCATGAACTGATCTAGATACGGCATAAAAATATGGTTCTTCAAATCCATAAATATTACTTGAGCATTAGTCAGTCCGAATGGCATAACTAAGAATTTATAATGCCCATATCGTAACCTAAATAATGTCTTGGGTATATCTTGCTCCCGAACTCTTACTTAATGATACCCTGATCGAAGATCGATCTTAGAGAAAACCTTGGCTTTACTCAACTAATCAAACAAATCATCGATCCTTAGTAATAGAAACTTGTTCTTCACTGTTACAACGTTCAACTTTCTGTAGTCGATACATAACCATGACGACCCATCCTTTGTCTTCCCTAGAACCACTGGCACAGGTGATCCACTGGCTCGAATAAACTTCTTTGACTTTAGTTCTTCTATATGTTGGTAGAGTATGTCTAGCTCCGATGGTGCCATTTGGTAAACTTTATAAGAAATTGGCCCTGCTCCAGGGATCAACTCTATACAAAACTCAATATCACTAACTGGGGTTAACCCTGGTCGTTCTTCTGAGAAGACGTCTAAGTACTCCTTAACTATCTCGAAAAGTTGTTCTTCTGCTAATACTGTCACTGCGATTCTCTCTTCATGCTGATCTCCTACAGATCTCTCAAAGACAAAGTCTTCCGTGCCCAGGATACTAAATAATACCCTATATTTATGATAATCTATTGTAGCAAGACTGTCTCTCAGCCAGTCCATGCCTAAGATAATGTCAAAGTTACCCATAGAAAACTCGATCAACCGTGCTGGTAGTGGACGCCCGCACACTATGACCGAACACGCTATATATATTCTACTAACTCCTACGAGCCCATTACCAGTGAGTATATTTACTCTCTTTGGCAATGCCTCGAACTCCAATCCAATGCGTGTTATGAATCCTGCAGATACAAATAAATAAGATGCGCCTGAATCAAACAATGCTATAGCAGGAAAAATACGACATAAATGTTACCTGCCATCACATTGCCCGATGCTAAAGCTTCCTCCAAAGACATAGTGAATGCCTGCTCTTGGTCCTGTTGTGCTTCTCGCTGTTGTCTCCCTTGGTGACGCTGTTATGGCCTCTGCTGGACCTGCTACTGCTTTTCCTACTGCTGATATATCTCAGCTTACATCAGTAATGGACGCTAGGCTAATGGTTTTACAGTTATCTGTCATGACCCGCACTCGATATAGGGATGCAAGTCGGGAACAACGTCCAGCCTACGCCGCAGCATCGGCGGTAGAACGCTGTCTTGGTCAACTATACTATCTAAATATCTTACCATAATATAAAATTTGCCAACAATATCTCAACACAAAACTCAATCACAATTCTAAAAGCACGAGAAGATATGAAGGAAGTCTAACTATACATTCAAAATATATATTAATAACAATAGAAATAATATCCAATCTCATACTATATGCCGGAAACAAAAACGGTACCAAAATGCTAAAGAAACTAACTATGAAAAACTAGTGATCCAGATAAACCTTCCGGCAATCACTCCAGAACTAGTGGGTCCAAATCTGCACCATCTATAGGTCGAAGTCCATAGTATGTCGGACACCAATATCCAGAATCCTCTGAAAAATATTTTTCAGTCAGGAATAGAGCGAAGTACATCTCTAACAACAGTTTTAATCAATGATATAAACTATGTAACAGTAAATAGATGTGAATATACAAGATGTCATATACATATACAAGAGATATGCAATAAAGAAAATACTGGAAATAAATACAAGAATGAGCAATATGAATGAACAAGAAATACTAATGACTAAGTGAGTGAGTACCAGCTTTAACATGTAATCGGCTGGGAACTTGGTCAAGAGTAAATGGCCTGGTTAATCATACGTGCGGTGTATGATCAACACTCACAAGGAACAAGACATGCACAAGGAGGGTATGATCACATATCTATACATATACTATCCGCCCCCGACTGGTATAGTGGATCCAACCATGGTACGACATGACACAGATTTCCATAAGAAGGGCCCTGCTCTTCTCATGAACTAATGTCTATACATGTACAAGAAGAATAATGAACAATGATTACACAAGATACACCATAAATACCAAGGAATAATATCTCATGACGAGATCCAGATATACCAATTCGTGTAACCATCGTATCAAAAAAATCAAGGATATCTACACTAGATACAAGACACATAGAGGATATCATAAATGAGAAACTATCAGAGAATATACTCGCCTGCGGTCCAAAGAAATGAATGTTAAACTATTTTCGAACTGGTGTCACACAGACCTATATATGGAATATTGCATTAATATAAGGTTCGGAATAAAAATAAGTTAAACTCAACTTCT
>JAYESA010000006.1:54896494-55065514 GCA_036927795.1 Iris macrosiphon
GAATAGGAGTGTTGTGAAGTGTGAACGTGTCAGGGGTGTCGGACATAAATAATTTAGTGGATATAAATAGATAAGAGAGAATGAATTGGACATGGACACGATGCACGGACAAAGATCTGATGGTTGTGGTGAATCGTTGGTGGTGGTGATGATGGCTTTGGTTTGGAATAGTGGGATCTTTGAAATTGGATTTGGTTTAGAAATACTTTGGAAATAACAAAGGTGAGGCTCTCCTTAAATAGGAGGTTGAGAGCTTGCTCTCCAAGAATAGATTGACACAAAAGTAAATTTCTCAAATGGGAATAGATGAGGGTGGAAAGGATCCTTTTAGAAGGTTATCTCCTCCTCCAATTAGTTAAAACCAATATTTTCAAACTTGAAACAACTTTTATAATTCCATTATTATAAAACAAAGAATAAATTATTTTCCAAAATGATTTCAAAAAATAATTTAAAATTTTTGAATTTTTGAAAACAAGGGGTTACAAATGCTTTATTCTTTGTAATAGATAGAACTGAATTTAATAGTCCCTATGTGTGCCAATTCTCACGAGTTTTGAAAACTTCTTGAAGTCACTCATGAAGAAACTTCACAAGTGAAGGGATCCAAAATCAGTAGATTGACACAAGATTATGAGGCATTCAAAATGAAGCCTAATGAGACTATCACACAGATGTTTATCTTTTTCCTTGATATTTTTAATCATTTTGGTTCTCTTGGCAATGAGTACATCAGTGATGAAAAGATACGCAAGCTACTTCGGGGATTCACCAAGAACTGAAACCCTAAAACAACGATGATTATTAAAGAAAATGACCTCACCATCATAACTCTTGAGACACTGATAGAAAAGTTTATGACAGATGAACTTGATCTCATGGAACAAGAAGAATCAATGCCCAAGGAGAAATCTATAGCACTTAAAGGCATCACAAGAAGGTCTCTGACAGTGATACTGAAGATGGTGAATCAGGCAATGAGGAGTTAGCCCTAATCTCCAGGAACTTCAAAAGATTCTTGAAGTTTAAGAAATCAAACCAAAAGAAGAAGGACTACAAAGAAGAAGAACTTATATGCTACAACTGCAAGAAGATAGGCCACATAAAGAATAAGTTTCCTATAGCAAATAAGGGGAACCGTTATGAATGCACTAGCAAAGAATCATCATTACGTAAGCATGCAAACACGAGCATATGGCACGAAAGTGAGGCAAGCATTTCTAAAGAAGAAGAAGAAGAAGAAGAAGAAGAAGAAGAAGAAAGTCCTCGAAATGCTACCAACATGTGCCTAATGGCATTGACTAATGAGGTAACAACTAATCCTCTTTATGAATAATTTTTTTATGATAAAATTTCTGATGCTTTCAATAATCTCTTTGAAGATAGTAAAAAGCTTAGAGAGAAATACAAGTATGCTAAGAAAAAGATTTAAGCACATAAGCTTGAGATTGAAAGACTTTCTTCCTTATTTAATGATATAACCTCTTCTAGTGACACGAATGAAATTTCTTCTTTGAAATTGAGTTTGCATAATGCTCTTGAACGTATTGATAAGAGTACACAAGAGAATGCAAAACTTAATAAACTCTATGAGTCATGAAAGAAGAAATGTAACATAGATGTACAAAGAATAGATTCACATAATGCCAAATACAATAATGTATATGCCACCTCTAAAAAGTTAGAGATTAGATTAGAGATATATGTAATACAACCTACAACTTAATCTAACACGAGACATGTGACTAAACACAAAATCACTCACAACAAAACACAAGAAATCAAGGTTAAAGCTTTAAGTAACTATGTTTTCTATTACAAGTATCTACGAAGGTCATATCACAACATTATACATCTTGAAAATATTGCACCTAGCTCTAATGTTTATGCTACATGTTATTACTATGGTATTAAAGGACACATTTTACCTCAGTGCAGAGTTAGAGAGTTAGTTGATATGAATGTTTATATGTGGGTTCCAAAGAGTAATAATGCAGGACACTCAAAGAAATGGGTACCAAGGGTTACATCTTCAACTTATGTTGTAGGTGGACTAACCCTCTTATACTAGAATCAAGTGGATCCTCGATAGCAGTTGCTCACGACATATGACTGGTGATGTTACCCTTTTTGCAATAGTATCAATAAAAAAAGAAGGATAAGTCTCCTTCGGCAATAATTTAAAAAGTCATATTATAGGTAATGGCGATGTTGGTATCACTCATTTTCCTGTTATAAAGGATGTTTGTCTATTAACAGAGTTAAAACATAACCAATTAAGCATTAGTCACTTGGCTGACAATGGTTATGGTATTAACTTTATAAAAAATAATTATTCTATTATGATAAATCTAGCGGTAAGACTATTAATGAAGGCATTAGAGGAAGACAATATATATATATATATATATATATATATATATATATATATATATATATATATATATATATATATATATATATATATATATATGTTTTCTACTATCATAAATTACTAAACATACATGTAGATGCCTTTATGCCAACAAAGATGAAAACTGGCTATGGCATTTGTGTCTAGGACATGTAAACATGGACACAATTACAAGATTTCCATCAAATAAATTGGTACATGGACACAATTACAAGATTTCCATCAAATAAATTGGTAAGAGGCTTGCCATATATCACAATTAAAAATGATATGGTCTGTGTTGATTATGAAAAGAACAAATCAACCAGATCCTTATTTAAATCCATAAATGCTATAAGTATCTTTAGACCTCTTCAACTAACACATAGATTTATTTGGACCTAGTAGAGTCGCCAATATTCTTGGTGGTAAACTATATGCATTTTTAATTATTGATAATTTTTCAATATTTACATGATTTATTTTTCTTGAAAATAAAAGAGCCATTTTCTAAATTTGTAATATTTTGCAAAAAGGAACAAAACAAAAAGGGTTTCATAATTACTCGAATTCGAAGTAATCATGGAGGTGAATTCAAAAATATAAATTTTAAATTTTTTTATGATTCAAATAGTTTTTCTCATGAATTTTCTTGTTCTAGAACTCCTCAACAAAATGGTGTTGTGGAGCAGAAGAATAGAACACTTGGCGATAAGTCTAGAGTCATATTAAATCAAAATAATATTCTAAAATATTTTTTTGTAGAAGCTGTAAGTACAACATGCCATATTTTAAATAGGATTCTTAATCACCTTATATCAAAGAATACTCCTTATGAACCATGGTTTGGTAGAGTTCCTACCATTAGCTATTTTAAAGTTTTTGGATGTAGATGCTTTATTTTGAACACCAAGGATAACTTGGAAAAATATGATTCCAAAGCTGATGAAAAGATTTTTCTTGGCTATGCTGCTAAGATTAAAGTTTTTTAAGCTTTTAATAATTGTTCTTTGATTGTTGATGAATCTATAAATAATTACTTTTGATGAGCTTAACAGACAGGTACCCAATGATAGTGATTATGAAGATGTTGATGTAACACCCAACAAAGAATCATCATCTGAACATACAACTACTAGAAAAAACTATCTGGAGAGTTTTCCTAAGAAGATACGATTCACAGTAGATCATCTAGAAGACTTGATAATAGGTAATATATCCAAGGGAGTAAGTACACATTCTAATTTGCAATGATATCTATGTATACTTTCTTCATCACAATATGATTCGATGTTATACTTAAACATTTTTTGTATGTTGCTTAACTCTTGTTTTTTCGTTATTTTGTATATTGCTTCAACAATTAATGGCGAGGCATCCATTTCGATGAAATAACAAATGGGGAGAACATGCTAATACTCAGTGGCTCATTGGATAACATCCTAATACTGATGCTCCTTAGTTGTTTCATACAAGAGACAATACTTCACAGAAGTGCTCTCATATATTGTGGGGTGCCATTACTTTTTTTTGTATCAGAGTTAAATTTTCATCTTGGTCACGGTTTGTCAATTATCAAAATGGGGGAGATTGTTGTACCAATATCATGGTTAACTTAATTTTGATATTTAACTAAACCTTGATTCGATATAACGCAATATGGTACAACTGACTCACAAGAAGAAAATTACTACTATTGCTTCATAAGAAGAATGCTGAAAGTTTATGTCTAGTTATTTTTATTTCATTATATATTTAATATTTTATTTGTTGGATATTTTATTTGAGTCTAGTACTTATGTAAGACGAAGTCGTATTGGCACCTAAATGAGATTAAGTCCACTCAAACTAGCCAACATATATCAAACTCCACTCAAACTATAACCAATCCCAAACTCTACCATACTCACAGGGACCACGTTTGGCCCAAGTTTTGGACACAGGGTGACAGAATTTGGACCAATTTTGGTCCCTGATCGAACTCGGGCCAAATTTGGTCCCTGTGACCCTGCAACCCTAGTTTCTTGTTCCTCCAGGAGAATACGGTGCCAACATTCGAATTTTTGAACGTTTGGTGACCGAACTCTGCCCAAACTCGATATCCAAAAAGCCTATAAATATCCTTGAATTCTATACCATTCTCATCAATCTATTCTCACTCTCTTATAACGTGAGATATATTATGAGCTTTAACCTTTCCCGTCTCCAATAAATAACTTACCAAGCCCTCTAAGTTCTAGAGTACAGTTTGGTTAGAAGTTGTTCTAGTTGTATTAACTTAAAAAATTCTAAGTCTCATCTTCCATTTCAATTATGAAGTTGGCGTGCCTTTTGGATCAAAGCACGTGGCTGTAAGAAGTAAGCAAGCTCTTCGGATCAAAACTTGTGTTGTATGTAATTGTTCTAATAGTAGATTAACACTAGACAAGATTACTTGGGACCGGATTTCTCTCTACAACAAATACCAGTATACATCATGGTATTAGTGTTTGTGACTTATTACCCTTTATTTATTTCTCTATATTATTGTTGAATATTTTTGTTAGTAATTAGACTTGGATTATTGGATATTGTTAGAGTAATTATTGTTAAACTATATTCACCCCCCTCTAGAGTTGCATTCAGTAAGAGTTCTAGGTCTATCTCCATCTTCCTTTGGTATATGTCCGAAATAAACTTGTTCCATCTAGGACGAAACTTGGAGACAATACCCCACATAATGAACTTGAGAAATTTTTTAACTTGAGGAAACATCACCTTGTAGTCCTCAAATTGCATCTTATATAACTTGTTTGTGATATGAATCTTGGATCTCTTCTCATTAGACTTGTAGTGCTTTTCTAGAGACTCTTAGTCGTCCTTAGCATGGATCGTCTTATTGTATGATTCCACCTTAAATCTTTTATAGCATTCAGAATCAATAGTTTACATAGGTTCTTGTTTGCCCTCCCCTTTGTTTGAAAAGCAGTGGCCTCAATAATCCTTCGAGCATTATCAGTATCCGAAAGTGTAGACTCGGGATCTATCAATATGTAATTAATGTTCATGAGTTAAAGATTGAGACTAATCTTTTTTTCCAGATATTTTAGTGCTAACCGTCAAACTTTTCAAGTTTGTTAAAACTTATATCAAGAAGACTTGAATGGTTGTCTTCATCTTATTCGGATCTTGATTTGAGATTATTAATCTCAAGGTAGATCAAAGATGGTAGACTAGAACTAGGAATAGAGATACACACAAACTTTTCAGTCTACTCTCTGTTTGATCCTGAAGTTGTAGTTGAGACCCATAGTTTCACGCAAATGAGTTTGCTCTTTGAAGATCTCAATTCCAACAAAACATTATATATAATATAATATAATATTTGATTACAACAACCAGAATCTCAAATTTGTTCTTTCTTGAAAACGTGTTGCAATTGAGACAAAAAGTTTACAACTTGAAGAAGAGATAAGTAGAAGAAGACAAAAATACAGCTTGTTGGGGTGATAAGGATCACTATTACTTAAAACAAAATTTGCCCTCTAAAAAATTCGTTCCTAAGAACCAGCAAGTTCACAAAAAACTTCTAGAACGCTCACTGTCACCTCTGTTGCTGACTCGAATGGACTACTAGACACCAATGGCTGTAACAATAAGATATTCTTTTATGTCTCTCAATTTTGAAGTAAGTTTTTAAAGGAGGCATGCAGAGAGTATTTATAGAGTAGGGAGGAAAGCATAACCCTATACTGCCCTCCAACCAATTTTGGAAAGATAGCAATGAAATAAATTTAAATCCCATAAAAATAGAATCTAAATAATTGAGTCATTCTTTCCATATTCGTCCAAATCCTGCAATCAGCGGAGATATTTTCACTACCAGCTCTATTTACGCATATGCTTACAATAGCATACCAGCAGTTGCATATGCACACATAGGTACAACAATGGAGTGACTCATATGCATATACTTGCAGTAGTGCATGTGCGCATACATATTGACGTACATACGTGAGTAGCCCACACATAGCCTCACATGTAACTCGTACAAAAAACGAGCACAACATTTGTGCACAAATGCCATACGACCGATGCAGACGTACAAAGTATAAAGTGCGTCATTAAAGCACGACTTTTTGCCCTTCACCAGAGCCCTTCTCCCTTGCTCGATTCTGAGTCTGAGTTGTTAAGCCCCTTTGGGGCTTACCTCCTAAGAAATTTTTTCCAGAAGAGTAAAAAAAGCATAAATGCTTTCTTGAGATATTTTAACTTAATCCTTCTAGGAAACCATTCTACATGGCACCCACTTAGGCCACCACCCCATCTGCATCTCTCAACACCATGCATGATATTATATTGAGATACCCACTTGGAGTATTTTCCAATATGGAATTATCTTTCTAGCCATTTCATAAGGAAAAACTCCAACATGGACGATGATCGGGTATCTATCAATTTTGGCGAGGAGTTTATGGCTAGGTTGCTGAGATTGGATCTGTATATTTTGATAGGGGCAAGTGATTCCCTAGTATGGAGTTGCACTAAGTCAAGGCAATTTATCATATCCTTGGTATGGTAGGTGGTTACTACTCGTCGCCCTTTGAACCCAAATTTTGTTGCAATTTAGAAGGGATGCATTCCGTCGATGTGGTCAATTATTTTGTGGTGAGTTTTTCTTCAAAGAATTTATAATCTTCCTATCAATGATGCTCTGAAATCATTGGGGAGGTATTCTTGTTGCTAGATCCCTACTGAGGAATCGCGAGATCACTTGCTTTCTCATGGGGAGCTCGCTAGGGGTTTGGGATCATATGGGGAGGTTAAGATCAGTTAGCTTTACCTATTGTGGGTTAGTTTATCGATTTCAGCTCTGAAGAATTGTACCTAAAGGTTATGTCTTGACTATTATGGTCACAATGGTAGTTTCGGTACTGTGGAAAAATTGAAATAAAGCTCGACATGAAGAGTATTCCTTCTGTGCTCCTAAGTTGAAGATGTGGTGGCTCATGAGGTTATGAAAGTAATGGTGAGTTGCAATCATGGTGGAAAAGGAATTCATGGACTTGTCTACGTTAAAAAGGCAAAGAACGGTCCAAAATAATCTTCATATGGCGTCCTCTAACCAAAGGCGAGCTCAAACTAAATATGGCATTTAACTTCACAGGGGAGCAAGATGTCTATGCTTTTGGGGGAAGTAGTCTGGGACAAAGAAGATAATTTATGTGTAGCATGGAGCTAGAGAATGGAGGCAGGCAGCCAGGTTCAAACGGAGTTTAAAAAATGGCTAAGATCTTGGATAAGTTCTCGTTGTTGTTTTGCTTGGTAAAATTTCTCACAAAACTAATTTGAGAATATTATTTGGGCTTGGATGATTTTTCGTTGATGGTTCGATATGCTATACAGTGAGAAACATTGAGGTTTGGACTAAAGGGGGTGGTAACCATGGAGAGGCTTTGTTCTACTAGTTGATTGGCTGGGTTTTCTTGAGTTTTTTGTGTCTAGTGTGATTAAGAATATAATTTATAATTTGCAAATGAACTTATAAATTTTGTTTCTAAATTTGAGAATCTCTCTATGATAGTCTAGTTCAATGAGATACAAATTTATTCTTCTGGTTGATTGGATGGGTTTCCTTGAGTGTCTTGTGTCTTGTGTAATTAAGAATATAATTTATAATTTGCAAATAAACAGATAATTTTTCTTTCTAAATTTGAGAATTTCTCTATCATAGTCTAGTTCAACGAGACACAAATTTCTTCTTCTGGTTGATTGGATGGGTTTTATTGAGTGTTTTATGTCTTGTGTAATTAAGAATATAATTTATAATTTGCAAATGAACTTATAATTTTTCTTTCTAAATTTGAGAATTTCTCTATGATAGTCTAGTTCAATGAGACACAAATATGGCATAAAGAGGCTCAAGATATAAGTAGATTTTTGTCGTTTATGTAGATGGGGCTTTAATAACTTGTACATGAATCCTTAATGAATAATTATGAAGTGGTACTATGAAGGAACATGGCATACTCTGTCTAATAAAAGTAGGAGATAAATTACTTTAATCTTACAATATATTGACGAGCTTATATGAGATGGTGACTCTTGATTGATAAATGTGACATGAATGATATCACTTATTTGGTTATCTTATTATACTCATGCTTATAATTGCAATTAACTTTTGTACTAAGACCACACTTCTACTTGCTAGATGTAGGAACAATTACTATTTGTAATTCAAAGATTGTATATTATATATAAAAAATAACATAATTATTAATATATAGATTAATATTCACACTTGCAAAATAACTAGTACTTTAAGTTTATATTGTCCAATTGCACCACTACTTTATTTAAGAAGTAAGTTTTAGGAACGATATCTTGGTCCTAAATCTACACACAATATATTTAAAGACTACCATATGATTTGTATAAAACATGTAGGAGTATCATGGTATATTTTACTATGTAAACATGGATTATTTTTTTTTTAAATGTGAAGATACAAAACAAATAGTACTTTCAAAATTGATATATCTAAAAGAAGAAATACTTGTTAAATATCTTTACCTAAAATAATATGTGGAAGAACTTGGCTTATGAATTTAATTTATTACACAATAAGCCATCATTTAGGAATGAGTTAGTGAAGTTATATGATATTTGATTATTTAAATTTTAAAATGCATAAAACCTTTGCATACTTTGATATGTCTTAATCTTGAAATTTGGTGGGTGTTAGAATCATGTACTTTGCCCATATGTACGTGATAAACATGCATACCGGATGACGAGTTTGATAACCATTTCTCAAAATAGAAAATAGATAGAAATTGAGTCAAATGGTAATAATATGGATGGTGGTCACTAAATGTAATGGACAGAGAAATGAGAAAGTATTTAAATAATTTTTTTTGCATCACATTATAAGCTTAAACGAACCTACAATCAATCTAGTCGCTGAGGAACAACCAAAGATTCGACCCCATAGAATTAAACTCTTGTTCTCAGCCCATGAACAATATAAGTTCAAAGCTTCCTTCATAACTCATAGAAATTTCATCTAATGGCTTTGTTTTGTGCCTCATTTTACAGGGTACCTTAAATTGGCCCTATTTTATTATATTGAATATCTATTCTAATTCCATAATTTCATCCCTTTGATGTCATGGACATATAATATGTCATTTATAGTCTATACATGTATATGTTTCTAAATGTGGAAAGTTAATAAAACATCATATAATAATTGATAAATTAAAATAGAAAAGAAATTTGGGAAGTTTGTGATGATTTTGAACTCTATTGTACAGGGTAATCTATTACTCTTATGAATGAAGCTAACAAATATGGTCTTTGTGGTTGGACTCTATTATGAATTTTTGACCATAATCTCCATAGGGTCCTTTTATCTCTTGCTTCTCCAAGCTTAGATTACAGAAAAATGATTCAAAGAAGGTATTAACAACAATTACTAATCACAATAAGAAAATTTCCATGAAATGGTAGAAATAGTTTTTGACACAATGCATCTAATGGTATGGGGGTATTAACTACACTTAATGTACAACTCTTCCAATTTAAGATTCAGTGTACAATATTTATTGACACAATGCATGTTCATTATTATTATTTGGACGAGAAGATGCTTTATTATGGTTACTGTATGAAATGAATCTAATGGTATGGGGGTGTGCTTGTAGTTTCTTAGATATAAGAATGACTCACTAGGAAGATCAATAATTTTCATAAAAGTTTCATAAGAATTGTCTATGGGTACCAAAAAACCGATCAAGTACATCGCCCAAGAATTTTAGGGTTTCAAAACCAACCAACGCTCATTCATCCTTAGAATGACATGAATCCAACCATCTTAATTTAGAATTGTCATTTGAAGTAGCATATAAAAGGTTGTCTTTTATATAACAAATAAATAAATAATATACTTTCTTAGAACAAATGTTAGACTATAGACAGACCCATATTATAACATATATGTAACAAAAAGAAATGAATACAATCAGCAATACATATAACTCCATCAAGGTTTGCTAAAATTGGTGTCTCTAAGGCATCAAGGAGGCTTTGATAAGACATCTATATTCAATCAAACACACATGATATATAAATAGTATTGTTTAGGAAATACTATATTTTTAATACTTTCAAATCTCCAAAACAAAATATACTTGGTAAAGGGACACACAATTTTATTGTCACTAGAGAAGATTTAAACAGTTTGGGTACACGAACTAGCACAACTTTTTTAGAAAATGCTAAATCTTATAGTCGACAAGATCATGAGCTGAACATGCCAGAGAATCAACATTCTCATATACAACAATTCTCGCTTTCATTGAAGACTTCAGAATTTGACTAAACTGTGTAGAAAAGTATTGTACCATATGAGAACGCCATTGCACATCAGTCAAATAATCATCCTCCATCCCCTTCTCAGGTATGACTAGAATCAATGATTCAAGATTCACGGCTTTTAACAAAAAGAATTCAACCAGTTGCATCCCAAATTGAAGACCCTTAAAGTTTTTGATCCTTATAGTCTTCAAACTAGTAAAATATTCTGGCAGAGGGACCACTTCTGGAGCTTGAAATAAGTTCGTAGTATACAAATTTTTATATGCTGTTGGGAGCTTTACATAATCATATATATATAAAAATATTAGAAATCTTTAGAAGATGAGAATATGTTACATCATTAGTGTTGAAAGCATTAAATACTTACTTCTATAAAGAGTTTCTCCAACGTAGAGAAATGACATATTTGGAACAAAGCATGTATGTCGTTAAGATTGTTATTAGACATTGTATCCATCAACAATTGAAGCTCTTTCAAGCAGTCAAAGCTTTGCATATTCCCATTACTGTTTGCTCCCGAGAACAACACCTGCTAGTTCCAAACTAACAAAATAAAGATAATTAGTTTAAAAAATTGAATACAAATTATTAGAAACCACCAGTTAACACAAAAGAGAAAAGTTAGACAATTTATTTACCATCAAAACTGCCTATAAGAGTATGAAGATAATACAAAACCAATTATCTGCAGCGTAAAAATAAAATCTTGTAATAAGATAAAAATAAATGTCTCATATTTCAAATTGACAATCACATTATTTCAGAATTTTTATAACAAGAATAAGGACTAAAATTACAGGAAAAAACCATCACCCAATTAATACTTTAGGTACCAAAGTGTAAATTTTTGGATTATGATTAGAAGAAACAATCCATGCAAAAAAAAAGGAAAGGATAATAGGCTCATTTAACTTTCTAGAAAGACAAGTCGCTTCTACTTTAATTCCAAATCTCAGTTATCTTACACACACACACACACACACACATATATATATGTATGTATATATATATATATATATATATATATATATATATTTCCTAGCAAACAAAGCTACCTTCTCTTAGACTCCTAGAGTATGAGAGACTATGGATTTGGTGTGATATGCAAAAAGGGAGGATCCCTAGATACTTTTATTTTTTTAATATTATCATATTCAAAGAAAATGCGCTTGCGTTCTAAAATTCAAATCCCAACCGACATATATATATATTTCTTTTTTCTTTTTAAGCACAAATAGACCCTCGAATGGTCGTGGAACCCTAACTCCTATGACTCCTTATTTAATCGAGCAATAAAAGAGACGAACAATGGAATAAATAGATCTTATGACTCAGCTACCCCCGACGTCATCGTTTGTTGCCATATGATTTAATATGTTGAGTTACAGGCCCCACCGCGTCTCCACTGTATTCTCTTTTCGACTTTGACTCTCCAAATATTATCTTCTCATAGTCGAGCCTAGCAAGCAAAGCTACCTTCTCCTAGACTCCTAGAGTATGGGAGACTATGGATCTAGTGTGATATGCAAAAAGGGAGGATCCCTAGATGCATTTTTTTTATATTATCATATTCAGAGAAAATGTGCTTGGGTTCTAAAATTAAAATCCCAACCAACATATATATATATATATATATATATATATATATATATTATGATGATGAATTTACTGTTATTTACTTGTATAATATTATATGAGTGTGTGTGTGTGTGTGTGTGTGTGTGTGTGTGTGTGTGTGTGTACACACCCACCCATATACAATACTATAAAAGTAAAGAACGTGTGAATCTATTACTATAAATTTTGGGACTAGTCTACCTTTATGTACTTAAGCTTTATCTTCATATTTTTGTAGCATGGATGAAAAATTAATTTAATAGCAATCGAAAACTCAAACATTTTTAGTTTCTAATTTAACTCAGTTACTATATCTTTTTTCTTCATTTTTTTGTTTTAAAATATGTCAATTAAATTGATCTTTGAATATTTTTTAATCAATTTAGGAAGTAAAGTGTAAATCACCACAAAGTATACTAACAAGTATGAGGATAAACCATAAGGATAATCTTGACGTATGGAAAAATAGGTAGTTGAGGTTCCAGGTAACTCATACATGCACTAATATCCACGACAACATTACGCTCGTCTTTGCTTGTTGATCTACCAATTCCACGACTACATGAAGGTGGCTTTGTCCCCAAGCTTGGAGAACTCTCATATAGGTTTTCTCTTGTTTACATTTTTAAGTTATATTTATGACTTCTAGGAAATCTATAGTGATTTCTCTTGACGTTTATCTAAGTCAGCCCACCCTCGAATGTAGATTTGATTAGGAATAGTTTTATTAGTCTGTTTAAGTAATAAATATAATTGAGATTTTGATAAAAGAATGTAGTCTTTTGCTTCATAGACGAGTTACAATGTACATGTGCTTTGAATTCTTAGAAAATTGTTGATTAGAATGTATTTATTTTTATTATTTTAAAAAAACAATTCTTTCAATTGTAATTGTAGTTATTTATATTTTACAAATAAAAAAAATTCACATAAACTTCTATCACACATATCATATAATAACTTATAATCCAAATGCATATTGTAGATATCTTTGTGTTTAGCTTCAGAATGTAGCACTTATTATCTATATCAAAAAGTATAGTACCTAATTTTGAAATTAGTGTGTCATAAGCTAGTATGTACATTTATGATAGTATGCGTGTTTCTGTGTCTATGTTGTGTCTTTGTTTTGTGCTTGGGGGAGAAAGATATGGAGGGATAGATTTTTGAAGAAGTAGAAGGATATACTACCTAAAAGGCAAGACTACAAATTGTCAATATCCTCACCAGACGAAGAGATCCAAGCTTCTCCATCTGACCAGTACTAAAGATGTTCTCTCCCTTTCTTTGGAAACTCATGTACACATCCTCCAGCAACAACGGGTTCTCCAAACATTACTCATTCAAAATCTTTCCATAATAATGAAACTTCTTCAAATGAATATTCGCGCCCACGTTCACTTCTTCTACGTTATCACATCCAACTACCACGACATTTGATAATTTATTTAACCCTGTTCGTAGAGCCCGAATAACCACCTTTTTTAAGTCTGGACAACAACGTACGTCAACAGTTCTAATAAGTGGGCAGTAGGAAATAATCCTTCTCAAGGCAGAATCATTGATATTTATGGCATAAAGGTTCAAGACTTCAAGGTTAGTGAATTGCTTGAAGTAGGAAGGACTATTAGCAAGAAAGAAGCCAATAAGGGAGAGATGGACTAGATGGGGGAAGTCAGATGATAACCCAAATAAAAAAAAATGAGGGGTTGTATCACTTAGATCCAGACTAAGATCTTCAAGATGATGTTGGGAAGCTAACTTAACAAATCTATGGAGGTAGTCACCATGATCATTTGAGTTACAATGATTGGAGAGATGGATGGAATTGAGAGGGATGTTGGGTTTGTAGAAGTTGAGGATTCTTAGAGCAACATGTAGTGAGTTGGGTTGGTGGATATTGAGCTTACAAGGGTGATGATGAGAGTACCTAATCTTCCAAAGGTCACGCCATTGGGAAGAGAGAGCACCAGACCGTATCGCTGCCTTATAGGGGATCAAGGTTAATATATGAAGGCGAAGAGGCTCATGGAGGGATGTGAAATTGTCCACATCATCAATAGAGGGGAGGCAAGAGAGGAGGGTGGTTGATGAAGAGGCTTTCTTCTTCGATCTTTTTATTCTCTTCCTTGATGAGATTGGTAAGGAATCAACCATTATTGAAGGCAACTAAGAGAGAGAGAGAGAGAAAGAAAGAAAGAAAGAAAGAGAGAGAGAGAGAGAGAGAGACAGAGAGAGAGAGAGAGAGAGAGAGGAAAGTGGAAGTAATAGATAGGTATGGGAAGAGGGGAGAAAAGGGAATTAATAAGAGAGAGAGAGAGAGAGAGAGAGAGAGAGAGAGAGAGAATGGAGTTAGTTCAGAGGGCGGAGGAAACAAGGAAGGTAATTAATTCACTAAAATGAGGAACAAAAGAAGTAGCGAACAAGGGCAACGTACATTTTTTTTTAAACTACTATTTATATAATTAACACTTTCCAATTACTCAAACATGAATAAATTATTTCTTTGTTGGTAAAAAAAAAAAATTGTGATTCCTTGCTTAAAATTTTGTTAACCACTATGGAAATTTTGAAGATTAGTAGTGAAATACCATTAGAGGATAAATTGAGAAACCTAAATATTACTCTAGGCCTATGATCGAGATAAACACACTACGTAGAAATACACAAATATGTCAGTCAGCCCTCTACTTAATATAATTTTATTCATAAAAAAATATAATATTTGGCACCAAAGTAATTTATATTAAAATTAACAAAACTCCAAAGTGTTTAAAATTTTTGAATATGCCAACAAGTGCAGATGTGTCCCTTAAAAAATTATGCGGTGTGTACTTTGTCTATATGCATGTGAAAAGACACGTGTTTAGGTGATAAGTATTAAAAGTTTTTCTACAAGTAGATGAGAGAATAAACTAAGGCAGGCGGTAATGTAATGGATAATAGTTGTCTTATGACCAAGTGCAATGCACAAAAGTAGCAATAAAAATAAATAATTTTTTTTCCTCTTGGGTACGCAATATATGCTCAAGAAATCACATATCTAGAAATGGAACATGAACGTTTAGGATTTTATACGTGTTTTTTATGTTATTAAAGCTAATTATAATATTTTAATTATATTTCTATATATATATAAAATTTAGTATGAATATATATATATATATATATATATATATATATATATATACTAAACTTTTCTCGAATCCATGTCTGAATAAAATAAAATAACAAGAAGTTCTAAAGAATCAATTGATTCATGGTCAAACCAACCACGATGCATTTTATTCCAATTTTGACATAAGAGAGGGATCAAATGGTATAATTCATTTGTTGGTAGCTTGGAGGATTATGAAAGTGACTATTTCTTTCCAATTAGATGTTTTTGCATTAATTATGACTTCATCAATCTTACTGATTTGTGTATCTATTATTTTTGCATTAATATATATATATATATATATATAAAATTATTTCAATTGTTATAAAGAAGATTTAAAATGAGTTGGCTAAGTCGTCTATATATATATATAGACGGTATTCTTTATAACAATTGAAATATATATATATATATATATATATATATATATATATATATATATATATATATATATATATATATATATATTGTTTTATACATATCAACTTGCTACAATAATTAGCATGACACCATTATTCCTTGGTTCTAAATGCCAACTAACTTATATCCTTTGAAAAAACTTATATAAGAAGTCCACATCACCTCTCTCTCTCTCTCTCTCTCTCTCTCTCTCTCTCTCTCTCTCTCATCCTTATCAAAACACCTTATCTCTCTCTGCCATCTTAATTTCCACTGTTCATTTCTACAGTAGCACACATGTACCTCTCTCTTCCTATGTACTCCGTCTCCTTCCTGAACCTTTCGTATCTCTGACAGCCATAAGCTGCAAACCGACCATGCCAGGTCTTGTCCCTTGGCCTTCCTATTTCACAAACTGCCGACTCGTGATGCCAAACTCTATGTGCACTCATGACAAAGCAGTCATAACTAACCACCTGCTAACTATTGCCCTCTACGCTACTCCGTCCATCGTCTACCTTGCGTCACTCTTCTTCTCTCTCTCTCTATGTCAAAATAAAGAAGAAGAAGAAGAAGAAGAAGAAGAAGAAGAAGAAAATAAAATACAGAAGAAAGTAAGATAAAGTACTGCATAACCTGTTGTTACTACTTCTTTTATTTTTTTCAAATAAATAATAAGGAGAATAATAGCATTAATTCTTCTTTTGTTTTAAATAGGTAACTTATTTCCTCTTAACCCCTAGACAAAAGAAGTAATTGCAAAACCATTTAGTGAGTCCTACATATGCATATATCTATATCTTAACTAAAGTATATGTATATATAAATATCTTATTTTGAGTAACATAAATTTTGAATAAAGTATATTATTTAGATATACCTATATTTTATGATAATATACACTAAAGTTACAAGTATATAAATAATTTCTACTAGTAACTCATTAAATTATTAAACTATGTCTATAATATATAATATTTAAAAATAGTTTATATATATATATATATATATATATATATATATATATATATATATATATATATATATATATATATATTAGCAAATCATCTTCATTAATGCAAAGGAATGTCTCAGGCTACAAAGTGCCACAGATGGCATGACCTGACAGGGGAATTATGACAAAAGTATACCAAAATGACAAAAGTGTGAGAAAAACTATGAGGGATGGTTGCCAGTCGCTTGGAACAATACCCAAGCTTCGGTTGTGAGATGAGTGCACATGCATAGTACCTTGGTAATTTGTCTTGTGACCTCTGCGATAAGCCGCGTGGGAGTAAAGGAGCAGTTTTTGTAAATGAGTTTGTTTATATTCTTCCAAATTATCCAAATAATTGTGCCTGAGACTATGTCTTGCTGGTGGGGGTGAATACCGCCTCCCCAAGCCAGAAGTCATATAGGGTGCCTTCCTGGTGAATGATTCTGAAAATTCGTTGGAAGTTTTGCCATACCTGCTTTGCTACGGTGCTATTAGAGAAGAGATGGTCGATGGTTTCTTTAGGATGATGACAACAGGAGCATCTACAAGGGATCGAGGATCCGATGCGTTTGAGAACATCGTCCGTCAAGATTTTCTTCCCTAGCGTACGCCAAAAAGTATCGACCATTTTGCTGGGGTGCAGAGGTTCCAACTAGGGAAGGGGAGCGATGGACCAAGCGCCTGGAAGAGGGCCATTTTCTAAGCGGATCTTGCAGAAAAGACGTCGTCCGCAGAAGGGCCCCAACTGAATCCATCCTCCTTAGAGGAGATGCTAATGTTGCTCTCTCTTAGTACTTACATCGAGTGCTGCCCGAAGTCCTAAGTGAAGAGGTTAAAATCCCACCCCTCTTCAAGGCAATAGTCTTTAATCTTGCAAGCTCCTGCCCTTTGATTCAACGGTTGAAGAAGGTTCGGCCTATACCAGCGTTCGAGAATGGATGCTCCCTTGTCCGACCCAACAGTGAGTAGCATGTATTTTTCCCCAAGTGCCCGACCGATAAGGAGGTATTTCCACACGGTGAAGTTGATCTGTTAGCGATCGCTATGGATGGATGTGTGTGAGAGAAGTACCTCGCTGGAAAGAAATTAGTCCAAAGAGTGTGATGAGTGCGCAGAGTCCACCACAGCTTCACCGATAGGGCGTTGATTGTGTCCATAAGAGATCGCATATATATATATATATATATATATATATATATATATATATATATATATATATATATATATATATATATATATCTTATTTTGAGTAACAAATATTTTGAATAATTTATATTATTTAGATATACCTATATTTTATGATAATATACACTAAAGTTAAAAGTATATAAATAATTTCTACTAGTAACTCATTAAATTATTAAACTATATCTATAATATATAATATTAAAAAATATTTTATATATATATATATATTATTCCCTTTCGCTTTTGCCACTTAGGCAATTTTGGGGGAGAACCCAATCTATGATTGCCTTCTCCCGGCAATCTTCTGGTTGGTCCCCTCGGCCTCTCCCTTTTCTTTTTCTTCCCTCCCTATCCTTCTCTACCATCTTTTTCTCCATCCCCACCATTTCTTCACCACCTTTTCCCTGCAACCCCCCCCCTTCGTCTGGATCTGAGCTTGCTCTGATATTCGGCTCCTTCGCAGATGATGTTCGGCACCCCGCTCCGACTGGTTCTATCCCCGAGTTCCACTCTTCCCCTATCTCCCCTTTCTCCTCCTCAATAGATGCTTTTCCTCCAAAAGTTGTTGGTGTTTTTCAAGGATTCCCTTTTATAACTTTTTTGGCTTCGGAAGTCGACACCTTGGTAGCTCCATTCCATCTCGCGTTAATCAGCGAATTCTCTCCAACAGACCCTCAGGAGATATCATTCGGAAGCCCGAGAAGAATTCAAATTTTGCGGCACAGTAGAGGTAGGAGTTATCAATGGCAAGCATTTGTTGATTCGACCTAGATCCAAAGAAGACTTTCTTAGGCTCAGATCCAAGAATCTCTAGACCATTACTGGTGCCCCAATGCGTGTTTACAAATGGATATCAGATTTTGCGCCATCCCGCGAGACACCTATAACAGTGGTCTGGGTATCATTTCTAGCTCTTCCCTCCTTCTTATTTGACAAAGTCGCCCTATTCTTGCTAGCTACAAGCATTGGCACTCCCCTCAAATTAGATCGTGCAACAGAGACCCTTACTCGCCCTAGTTGAGCAAGAGTTTTTATGGAGGTGGATGTTGGAAAACCTCTTCCAGACTACATCATAATCCTCCTACCATAGGTGGACAGTGTGTGGCAGACCGTAGAATATGAGAATCACCCAGTTTATTGCTCCTTATGCCGTCATCAAGGTCATGTCGCAGTGTCATGCAAGCAATACATCATCGTAGAAAAATAAAATGCTAAAGAAGAGCAAAAACGAAAAGGAAAGGAACAAGATAAACCCTAAGATACTCTAGTGGTATTGAAAATACCTCACCGTAGCGTAGAGATGCATTCAGCAACCAGGACGAAGGGGATTCATCTAAGTAAGAAAGGGGCATTCGGAGCATAATACAACACCCACAGTGCACCCACCTCCTGAGAAACAGTACCCACCCTATCAGAAATAAAGAAGACTAAACTAAGCGAGAAAGTCCCCCCAGAGCAGAGTGCATTACCCATAGAGCATCCATCTCCCATGAACCAGAGCCCATCCTCAACCGAGAGTGTCCTCCACCATTACCAACAGTATCCAAAATATACAGAGAGAGAACAATAAATTCTCTCATATCTAAGTCCCTCTGGCAAACATAGCTATTACCACATGATAATAAAGATAAAATCCTTCTGCAACATCCAACTACCGTTCTATCCAATCCTCAGGTCTTCACAAATTCTAACAGAAATGCCAAGTAAAAATAGAAGCAAAGAGCAGCAGCAACGAAGAAGAGCCCAGTAGAACAAATTACTCATTCTTGGCACATTGCCCAGTCATGCCGAGACAAGTAATCAACAGTCTGTAACACATCGGTAGAGAAGGAGATGTTGTCATCTGAACCTCCAAACTTCTTGAGCGTATCCATTTGGGATGCTCTCTGTAATCTTCCGACTGACAGGGATGATAGACTATTACTCAAAATCCCCTCATTACCTCCCCCAAAGTTGCCTACAACCCCAAAAAGAAAGTACAATAAGCAAAGCAAAGATAAGCAAAGCAACATTAACTCTACTCCAAAGATGTCTCTTAGATCTGCGGATAGAGCCTTGAAAACTTCTTTAAAAGTATTATCATGACCTGCATTTTTATTTGGAATACGAAGGGGATCGTGGGGTATGGAACTTTAAATTATCTCAAGCAACTCAAACTACTCCATAATATATCGCTTCTTGTAGTAATAGAAGCAAAGATCTCTCCAGATCAACTCGAATTCTATAGGATCAAGTTAGGCTAAGCCACTGCCCTCTGCAAAGGTAAAGACATATGGGTGTTCTTTGGGATTGATTTCTCCTTCCAATTATTAGCTGAGAACAACCATAGCATCTCGGTGGAGGTTGGCCATCCGACTATGAAAACTAAATTCATTCTTTCGATCATGCATGGAGGTAGAACAAAGAAACAACAACGAGCACTACGGGAACACTTGATCAAAATTTCTGACGAGAACAACAACATTCTGTGGATAGGCGGAGGAGACTTTAACACAATCACCTCTATAAATGAAAAATATGAGGCAACCCACCAAAACTGGTATCGATAATTGATTTTAATCAATTCATCTTTGAAACTAACCTAATCCACATTCCATTCTCAGGCAATAACTTCAAGTAGTCCAACTCCCGCTCTTGAAATAATGCTCAACAATCCCGCCTTGATCGGATTATGGCTAATCCGTCCTTCCTGAACTTTATCCATAGGGTGTCAGTGAACCATCTCAGTCGATTGGAATCTGATCACTCTATACTCTTGCTCGATGTGATTGTCAATGCTCCTCGAGTGCAAAAAATCTTCAAATTTAATGGACCTGTTAGAGTGCACTTAAGCTGCAATACATATAAAAATGGTCTATAAATACCTGTCACAGTCTATATATCTAATCTCATCCACAATAAGCATCAAAATCATAGAGATAGTCCAGTCACAATAATATAAAATTATTTATCCAACCAAGCAATATAAATAATGTCACGGGAAACAACCCGTCATCAAAATGGAAAGGAAAATAACTCCAAGTACAATATCTAGAAGTCACTATAAGATCAAATATCCAAGAATACTAAGCATAAATAATGAATAGTGAGAATACTGTGTGCTCAAGAGAAGTCCTCAAGAATAACCTCGTCCTCTGCAATATGTACGTCTCCAATAGTAGCACCTGTCCCGTAAACCTCAGGATAGCTCTCCTCATCGACACCTGAGAACATAATCCTGATCTAGGTCCTCAGGGGACATAGCAAGGTACAATAAACACTCAAGCCAAATAAAATGCAACAAGTAAATATAAATAGATCCTCAGGGAAAGATATGTGACCAGCTAGGTAAAATTCAAATGAGAGCATCACTAGTACTCAGGCTGAGACCACTACAGGCTCTGTATCGGGGAGACCATAGCAGCAAGTATTATCACGACTCTAGTATATGTGCCAAAGATCATAAACAAAGTCTAAGGCACCTACATTAGTATATATATATATATATATATAATCAGTCTGTAGCATGTGTGTCTCTCTCCACCTAATGTAACCTCATGTCTCATGTCCATAACACGCAAGATTATGACCTCTAGCTAGTACAACAAGTTATAATAATATCCATATAATATGCAAGTCTCATGTCATGAATCTTATAAGCCTATACAGAATCACAATGAATAACTCAGGAAAGATTCTATCACATAAAATAGTGTCAAGTGTCCTATGGTATGACGTACTTGGTAAAGTAAGCACGCAAATATAGGATCGTGGAATCAACTCTCCAAGTGACGTTGTACGACTCCGCGTACGGTGTCGACACCCGAATCTTGTTCGAACGCTATCCAACGTCTCACTGTCCTAGGTTGAACAGACACATCACAAGAATATATATAAACAAAAAGAAACACAAGCAGATAATATAACAGGATTTACTGCAAGTTTGGCAAGGTACACTTGCCTGAGTTCTGAACTCCGTCAACTACTCCTAGGAAAGTAGAATATGCATGTACACCTTCGGATGCTGAGACAAACATCACCAATATTCTCAGAACACTTGAAATAGCTAGGATTGACTACCCATAAGTCTAATTTGGACACAGGGACAAAATTGACAGTTTTGGGTCAAAGTAGGGTCCACATGTGGTCCACTTCGCCCTGGAAAATGTTCCGAAGATAAAATTCTCTAAATTTGTCAAACTTAGTATCTATGAGGCCATAACGATGATACAAACCCAATAGAATATCCAGAACTGGATTCTGATGAACCGGTCACGAAATCGTCCGTTATGTGGAACCGTGGGGCCCACGAAACGGTATTTCGTCAACGTTCTCAGATTCGAACCAAACTTGGGTCGCAGGACCAGTGTAACACTATAAATCTAATGGCATATATTTCTTTACGAATCTACGAGTACACACGAAGTTATGGTGAGGTGTCAGAATAGGCAGAGTCGGTACTTTTTGACGGATACGCGTTGATTCCGGTGTGCACACACGTCCAAATCAAGTTTTGTGAAAGCCCACACGTCGGCGTTGACGATACGCGCCTTTCGGTATTACTCGCACATAATAAAGTTACCTTGTTTGGCGGAACGTACCCCGTATAAGAGATTTTGGGTATTTTAAAAATAAAATTTTGGTCATTTGGGAACCAGAATAATTTAACCATTAAATCAAACTAATAAAAACTAAAAGAATAGTAAAAATCTTGGTTATATTATGAATAAGTCCTATTAATTATATCTTGAAAATAATTAATGAGTTGGTAGAAAATTGGACATGAATAGGAGTACTTGGACTGAATTTCTGAACTGTTTTCGAACAGTTTTTCGGCCAACTTTCGGTCGATTTTCTAATTAAACCCGGGTGCCTAAATTCGTTCCACTTGAAGGGAATCCTAGAGGGTTAGGTTGTGACCATACCAGCGAAGACGGGGCACAAAATGGATGAGCAAGGAGGGCGAAACCTCTGCACGAAGGGGGGGGCGAACGGTACTGCTGCTAATGCTGTCGGCCGAGCGGCTGCTGTGGCAGCACTCTGGTGCTGCTGTGGCGCGGCGGTGCTGTAGGCGGTCGGCAGCTCCGGCTAGGTGATGGTGGAGGGGGTGGAGGCATGGGTGATGGTGGAGGTGGTATGGGATTAGGGTTAGGGTTTTAGTAATATATATTGGGAGAGAGAGCCAGGGTCTGGAAAGGGTAGTTTTAGGTTTCTGGTTTGGGTTTAGGTTTAATGAATTTGATTTAGGGTTAATGGGTTTGGGTTTGGGTTTAGAATTTAGGTTTTATTTTATTTTGTTTTTTGTTTTATTATATTCAATAGTTATATGTAGAAAATTTCCAAAAATAGTTAGATTCTTGGGAAAATTTCTAAAAATTTATATTTCATCCAACAATTAATTTACAACCAAATCATATCAATTCAAAACATGTTTACTAAATATTAATGAATATTAAATTAATTAAATAAATCCATAAATTCTATTTTCTACTTAATATTATATTGGGAGCATGTAGGAGGTTCGAATAACGCAACTCGAGTGTCATGTGCGTAATAGGACCAGTTAGGCTCATAGCATGGATTTAGTTGGAATCAATGGGTTGGTGAGGCGTGTTAAAATCGTACTCTACGAAAAAAGGTTAATTAATCATTATTTCCTCGTAATTATGTCGTAAAGGTTGTGCGACCAAAATAAGGCGTGGGATTACAAATTTGTGAGGGACAGTCATGGCAGGAGCCTAATTTGACTTGTCTCAGTCGAGCATGCTAGGTTGGTTGGAAGGGAAAGGCTAGTGTTGCACTCACGATCTTAAAACCATGGGGGTTGATTTTCAAAGTTTAATTAAATTATCGAAAAATATTTAAAATAAAAAATTATTATTAATAATTATCGAACTAACCCTATGTAAAAATCTGGGTGCTCACAATCTACCCAGCTTAAAAGAATTGCGTTCTCGTAATTAAAAAAATGAAACATAACCGGTCAGGAAAGGTTTGCACTAGAAGAGATGAAGCGGTTGTATGATATTTGTTGAAGCACGGCACAAAGGATAAAGGACCATGAACAACAAAAAATCGAGAGAAAGGGTGAGGGTTTTGTTCAAGCAGAACACGTAGGGAAGTAATAAAAACTTTTTTCCAAGGCAATAAGAGATGAGTAACTCAAGAGTAAAGAAATCTGATTAGAACGAAGATCAACTACATCTTCTGAAAACTTGGGTACCATTTACATATTACTACTCTAGACTAGCAAGTTCATGCTAACATAATACTAAGTATAGGCTAGGAAATTGAACTAACATGCACATGCTAAAGTATTACAAGGAATATTTGTTACTGTAGCTAGCTATGATAAGATTAAATCTTACCCATACTCGCTACTCCTCGGGTCCGTGCCTCCTCCACTATCATCGCAAAAGCCTGTCCATGTCCCTGTGGTGGTGCCCGCTGCTATTGCTGGGCCTGCTGGAAGAATGCTGCCTGTGATGCCAAGGGTGACATCGGCTTATATCCTCCCAGTACTGGTGGTCTGAATCCTCCACCTTCCGCCTGTGGTGCTCCTGGTACTGGATAAGCTGGTCGATGTGGCTGCTGGACTAGCTCCGGTGCTGGTAAAGCGGGTCGATGAACCATCGGTGTTTCTTTCCCACACTCAGGGTCCCTGGCTGAATGCTGACTGAATCCGCAAGCTAGACATAATCCCAATTTACGTCTGCACTCCCTCTTAATATGGCCTACCTTGCCATAGTAGTGACAAGTAGGAAGGGATGGGGTTCATGATGTTGCTCTCTGTGGTGGATTCATTTGGGGTCGCTTTGTAGGCTCCACGTGTGGTGCTCGAGCTGGTACTAATGCGTACGATCTCTTCTGGCTGGACTCCCTCCTATGGATGCACTCCATGAGTTGAGCTGCGGCAAGGACATCCGTATAAGAAATAGGTACAACGGAGCCAATCTGTCTCTATAGTTCAAAGCTCAGTCTGTCAAAGAATTTCTCCGCTTTCTCTTCTTCTGTCGGGATCAGTGTAGGTGCAAAGCAGCTCAATCGTATAAACTCCGCATTATACTCTTCCACCGTCATATTGTCCTGGGTGAGATGATTAAACTTTTCTTGAAGTTCTGCCCGAGCAATAGATGGAATGTACATCTCCTGGAAGAGTCTAGAGAACTCCTCCTAAGTAACTTGGTATGGTCCGAGTCATTTCTCCTCAGTGAGCCACCAGTGACGTGCATTGTCCGTCAGCTGCATCCTGACACTAGTCATCCAACGCTCTCTCGGAAGCTCTGCTTCTTCTAACTGATGTTGGATGTTAGTGAGCCACTCATGGACCTCCGTAGGCTCCTCCTTGCCTGAGAATGTACGTGGCTTCAAGTGTCAGAAATCTGAGATGGATCATGTCGATGGCTGTCTGGCTGGTGGAGTCGCCTACTCCAATGTTGTCACTATATTATTCCTTAAGTTCTCTGCCTGGCATTGTTGGGCTCTTGTTGAACCTACTGTTGAGCTTGCATTATTGCATAAAATACCTGAAATAGCTGATGTCCATCTATAGGCTGCCCTGGCTGAAAAGCTGGCATCAATGGTATCGGTGGAGTAAATTTTGGTGGTGGTAGAATGTTGTCTAGCCGGAACCTCGAGGCATGCTGATTTGCTTGATTGCTTTATTGAGTGGAGGGATCTCCACTCGATGTCATTACCCCATCGTCGTCGGTAACCACAACACCTGGAAAAAATTCTAAAAATTTATATTTTCACCAACAATTAATTTACAACCAAATCATATCAATTCATGTTTACTAAATATTAATAAATATTAAATTAATAAAATAAATCCATAAATTCTATTTTCTACTTAATATTATATTGGGAGCATGCAGGGGGTTCGAATAACGCAACTCGAGTGTCATATGCGTAATAGGACCAGTTAGGCTCATTTTAAGCTAGGTTCAGGAGATTGTGCTCTTCTCTCGAACATTATTTCAAGAGCCTTCACGCTGTGGCTTTGACGTAGGCTCTTTGTTAGAACCAGAATAAACTTCGCTATGAAGGCTACTCTTTCTCAGTGGACCTCATAGTTCAGGAGATTGACCATTAGATTAGCAAGGAAGGTATTAGATGTAGTCATTCCTCCTCTCCCTGATTTTCCTTCCCTGGTTGCTAGGTAAATTATACTTTGCACCTCTACTTGGTTTGTTTTGGCTCTCGTTGTTAGTTGGCGAGTATAGCTTTTTTTTGGGGACTATGCTTGTTGCTTGGATTTCTCTCGTGCGGTCCTTTTTGTAGGTTCTGTCATTTTGGCGCTGTGGTTACAGCCTTATAATATTATCCTTTCGATAAAAAATGTATTATATATATATATATATATATATATATATATATATATATATATATATATATATATATATATATATATGATGAGGGATCCACATTCCTTTATTTTTGTATCCACCAAGAATTTCCTCTTTCACAGCCGTTGGATCTTGTTTAAGTCATATAATCTTAACCGTTCATTTTTCAATGGTTAAAATTATATGACTTAAACAAGATCCAATGGTTATTATCATAGGGATGCTTGGGGGATGCAAAAATGGAATATATATATATATATATATATATATATATATATATATATATATATATATATATATATATATATATATATGCACATGGGGTTGTGGTGTAGTGGTACACCAATGTGCATGGGGCGGCTTGAGCCTGGGGGCGAGCGGTTGTGCTCTTGGGGGGGGGGGTTAGTGTAGATGGGTAGTGTTGGTTATATATATATATATATATATATATATATATATATATATATATATATATATATATATATCAAAATTCTAGCATACAAACAATATTTTTTATGCATGCATACAAACAAGATAAATGCATAGTAAATTATGCAAATTGTCTCCTACACTTTGACTTGACTGCTATAACAGGTCATGTTAACATGCTAAATTTTAATACAAACATTGTTTATATATATATATATATATATATATATTGGGTGCGTGCTCCCAAGGCATAGGCGTATGAACTAATTCTTAAGTCTGTTTCGTCCATTAACGGCGTGGCTAGTGGCCTTTAGGCTGGAGGCACGCTTGGATCTCCCTATATAAACCCCATATTCCTAGAAATCGTATATACCCGTTTAATTATTAATTATTAATTGAATTGTAGTAATTAGTGGCTAATTAGGAGAAATAGATTTTTATTAATTTTTATTTTAGGTGTTGGTGCACTTAGGGAATTTATGGGACCATCAGGAATTTTTCTGAATTTATTTCATGTAGGAGACCCTTTGGACAGTTGCTAGCTTAATGGTGTGCACAAATATATTTTTTAGAATTTTTTCTATGTATTTATATATATATGTGCATTTAGGGGATTTATGGAGCAATTATAAATTTTTCTGAATTTATTTCATGTAGGAGACCCCTTGAGCAGTTCATAGCTTAATATTAGTGTAATTCTAGAATTTTTCTATGAGTATATACGTGTGTGTATATATATATATATATATATATATATATATATATATATATATATATATATATATATATATATACATATATATTTAAAGGGAATATAAAAAAATAAAAAAATAAATTAATAACTATACTTAACTACTAAACCACTACTAATACTAACATACCAATCTCCTTAGCAATAGAGTAGCCAATACCCGCCCCTTGTAATCCCATGACCAGCCTCCTCGCAAATGTGAGCCATTCCAACAACCCACCCCACGCTGGGAAATAAACCCCCCCCCCGGGGGGTTTTAACCAACCCCCTTATCTTCCTTTCATATATATATATATATATATATATATATATATATATATATATATATATATATATATATATATATCATTCTATTCATCTAAAACCCTAAACCTAAAACATCTAGACCCTTCCTCTTTCCATCTAGACCTAGAGAGCGCCACCACCGCAGCCGGAGAACCCCGCCAGGCCGTCCAAACAAATCCCGACGACCGCGACCCCGCGCACTGCATATTCCCATAGCGAGGTACCTGTGTTCCGGAGTTATTTTTTGTCGCCTCGCTCAACCAAACGCCACCCCGTCTTCACCGGTATGCTCACCTCTTAACCATCTTCCATATCTTTGTGATAATAGACCTCGAACAACGCGTAACCATAGGCGAAAACAGTGCCAAAGTTGGAGAAAATAGACCAAATTCTGGGATCGCAAAAAACTACGGTGATCACCCATGCTTCCGAGTTTGTATCTCCCACCATAGAGATCCGAATTCGATGATTCTTTTTGGTATGCATAGACCACTTGACCTAGTTTAATTTCTGTTAAATAACCCTAGATTATTAACTGCTGTAGACAGAATTAAATTCGTTGGAAAACCCGGCGAACATATTTTTCCAGGTTTCCAAAAGTTATGAAACGGAGGGTGCCCCGCCAAACGGGACCGCCCCGCCGTGTACCAAGTGTACCAAACGGTGCGCGCGGTATAACCGGACACGTAAAAATTTGCAGAAACTGATTCAGACCCGTGTGCGCGCCGAAATCAGCCCGTATCCGCGGACACACCCCGTATCGCAACTTTTGTGGAAGTCGCGCGTATTTTTGCACGCTCGTCAGATTGCGACGAAACTTGTGCCACTGGACTCGTGGTAACGCGCTGGTCCTGTGACCCAATTTTCACGCAATTCTGAGACAGTTGACCAAGTCACCAATTGGCGGGCCCCACGGTTGACTTTTTGGACGAAATTGTGTTCGGTCCATCGGAATCCACATTTAGACATACCGTTGGATTCGTATTGACATTTAGAATTGTTTAACCTATAATTTGTCCCATTTAGAGACTGTTACCCTTGGCACATTTTTCGGTGCAAAATGGGTCACACGTGGACCCCTCTTTGACCCAAAATTATCGTTTTGCCCCTGTGTCCAAATTGGACGAAAGGAAAGTGCTTTTTAGCTATTTTGCTTATTCTGGAAACGTTGGTGACATCTATTTCAGCATCCGGAGACATTTGTTCTGAGGCCATAGCTTCTGATCTTGTGTGCTTGACTTCTGGACAGTACACCTTGTAGCTTTCTTACCAGGCAAGATACCTTGCCAAATAGCTTACAGTATTTTGAATACTTAGTATATTTTTGTATATTTATTGTATTTCTGTATATTTATTGCATGTGTAGTTTCTTTCAGTCATTACTATATATTAGATATATTGACACACACTTGCCACTTAGTATCATGAGAGGACAATCAGTAGGCGTATGGGCTTTAACCACTCTAGTAATACCGTAGTCACTAGCACGCACTATGGTGGTCGTGTCCGAAGGTCGCTACCCCCGCGGTATGTCGATTGATGGAGTCACGAGGGTCGCTACCCCTACGGTATATCGGCTGATGATGTTCATGGACGTGTGTGTGAGTTGTGAGATTAGATCGAGTAGCCTACCCTTGCCCATACGTCGAAAAATTGTCCTCATTTGCATTCATATAGATTGTCTTGTACAGCGTACTTATTTATTTTCAAATAATATGCATGTTTACAGTATTCAAATTGGCTTGCTTTTCTGTATCTTTTTACGTCCCTCTGAGGACCTGGTCCCCTGCCAGGTGTATCTGTTCTTGAGTATTTGCAGGAGCGCAAATTTAGATGGTTATATATGTTTCGTGGATGTCTTCTCTCCGAGCCCCATGATTGTTAGCTGGTATTCCTATATTGTGTTTATTGTGTTGTACTTTTCCATTCGAGTTGGTAGTGGATTTGTTTCCATCCAACTATCATCCTTAGATACTTATGTTGAGATATAGTTATATAGATGCTGGTTATTCATTTATATTAATTTTCTGTGGATGAGATTTAGATTATACCCTGTGACTTGTGACATATGTTTATACCACTTGTGGATTGATTTTCATATTACAGCGTACGTGTGGATTTTGATTTCCATATATTGGAGTTGCCATATCCATACGACTGACATGCTTACGTGTTCCTAGTCCTACGTATTTTGGGACTGGGGCGTGACACCCTAAGGCAAAGTTTTGTGTTTGTGGTCAGATTGTCTCTAGAAGACAATGTTTAGTGAGGACCTTCATGGCTCTCTAGATGGAGAGGGGTCATGGGATTGGGTGGGGGGAATGGTGCCATGCTCTTTCGTCCAAATGGTGTTGGGCACCACGTCGCCCGTTGCTAGGTCGAAGCTCTCTCCTAGAGTTCCCCGGGTTTATAAAGGGGTTTTTACGATTTCCTTTAGGGACTGTTTGGTAAACAGGAAGTCGATTTGGTTTTGGACTTTCAATGAGGAAATAAGGATAGGAATTCACACACTTTCTTGTCCCCCTAGAAGGGAACAAATGTGTTTGGTTGAGAGAGAAAAGTTTGAAGTTCGAAGTGGAAGAGTATGTTATAATAATTATTGTTATTATGATAAGTATTTTAATTAAAAAATATAATAATAGTAATAATAATCATAATCATCATCTTATTTACATAATAATAATAACAATAATAAATATTTTTACTTAAATCTAATAACAATTTTTCCTATTAAATTCTCTCTCTTCGTGTATAATTAGTTAATAAACTATCTATAGTTAATCAACTTTTAACTTAACTATAAACTATTTATAGTTAATAAATACGTATAAAAAATTGTTAATAAACTATTAACTAGTAAACATTTGGGAGCCCTTTCATTCCAAGTTTGGGAACATAACCGAACCTTCCCTTTCATTCCCCAAAAAAATTTCCCTCTTCCCTTCTTCTCCGGTAATCCCCCGCCCCACCAGCCACCCCCTCCCCTGCCAAGCAGGCTTGCATGTCAAATATCTTCTTCCTAGGTTCTTCCCAGATTCCTCCCCTTACTTCTTCACAGATTTGCGCCTAGGCTTCACAGCCAGAGGCCATCGACGTGGGCTTTACTGTCGGAGGTTATCGATCTGTACCGAGGCTTTGCTGCCTAGTTAGCATTTTACTTTATTTTATATTTTTTACTTTGAGTTCTAGCTCATATCCTACTGTAGAGTGAGGAAGTTGGGAAGGGGATTTGGGAGGAAACCAGGAACTGAAGCATGTCAGGGTCCCCAATTTTACTTTGAGTTCTAGCTCATATCCATCTCTCACTTTCGTAAAATCTATCACTTCTTGCCACAAATCATATTTACCAAACAAGCCCTTACGGGAGAAGATAAAGTGCTTCTCATTGTTCTACTGAAGCTTGCCCTGGTTGGGAAGTTTCTCACTCGAGGCCATCTATAGTGAAGATCAGGGCTTCACTCTCTGATTTGGAGTTCGTTGGTGAGGTACAAGTGGGTCTTCAAGAACGAAAGAATTTTCTGATCAGGCCTTGTCACGAAGAAGAATACCTATAACTCATAGCTAAGCCACTTTGGCTCGTAGCTAAATCCCTATGAGAATCTTCAAATGGTCGTTGGACTTCTCCTCCTTGTTCGAGTCACCACTGGCGCCGGTTTGGGTAGCCTTGCCTGACTTGACCCCACATCTATTTATAATATATGCTCTCTTCTTCCTTGCTTCATACATTGGCACCCTGCTCAACATTGATTTGGCTATGGAAGTTATTTTTAGGCCTAACAGGGCCTGGATTTTCCTAGAAGTTGATATCAGTTCTTCTCTTCCATCTAAGATTAGAATCCACTTGCCGAATAGTCTAAGTTATTGGCAGAAATTAGAATTTATATTCTATTCAGTTTTTTATACTTACTATCATCATCAAGGTCGCATTGCCTCTTTATGCAATTATCATGACCCGCACCCGGATATCAGGGCAAGAGTACACGATACGTCCAGCCTATGCTGCAACATCGACGGTAGAATACTGTCTAAACTATCATATATATATATATATATATATATATATATATATATATATATAGTCACAGTATATTCAATATATCTCAACTCCATAAAGAGGACAATGATATATAACCATGGAAATACTCAATCACAAGATCTAATAGGAAGATAAAAGCATGATATGATATAAAGAGATGGAAATCGAAAGTCACAAGTCTAGATAAGTCATATCAATGCCAACAAGTTTAAATCACCAAATATAACAATCCAATTAATATAAAATGGTCTTTGGAGACAAATTTAGTAGCAAGTAGGAAATACTAGCTAATTAGCTAAGCAGTAACTATCTGGGTCTCTCCATCTACTGGAACCTGCTCCTCCTAAGCAACAGGGTCAATATTAGCTACATCACCCTATTGGGGTCCATAATAGGTAGGACACCAATCCTCTAAATCGATCCCTAAAAATGTTATCCATTTAGGATTGGACAAAGCACAAAACTCTAAAAGCAGTTCCAAACACATGGTAGAGAATATATGACACGTAATCAAAATGAATACATGAAGTATAAGTAACTAGAGTAAACATGGTGCTACAATTGAAATAGACAAGTAAACATGGTAAGGCAACTGAAATAGCAAGTATCATGTTGACACGGTATGAGATATTAAGTAAAGGATAAATAAGAACACTAAGTGATTTGGAATACAAGTTCGTTATGTTATCGGCTTGGGAAAGGACACGAGGTACTAAGTTAATGATGAATTATACGTGAGTTGTATAATTGGCATTCACACGATCTATACTAAAGATTTTGATCACATAACCAACTCATACTCCTCCGCCCCCGACTAATACTCATAGATCTGAATCATGATATGTTACTGTAAACTCCCTCACCCAAAATAGGTATTTTGTGTATATTTTATATTATTATATTTATTATATATGTTGAATTTATTTAGAATATGCTCTTAGTTAATTAGAAAATAAATTTTTTGATATATTTACTTATATAAATATTCATTTAGAATTATTTTAGGTTATTTTAGATTTTTTGAGTTTTTTCTAGAATTTTAGAGTTTACAGTTACGACATAAAAATCAAAGCACACGATCTAAACACGAGCACAATGATCACACGGTTTAGCTTCAAAATATAAATTTTAAATTTATATCTTGTAGTCAAATAAGTATAATGATAATCTTCTTAAATTCCTCAAAATTTAAACACAAATCCAATCATACCATAATCTTCAAAAAAGAATTTTGTGATTTAAAAAAATCGTTAATGCTTCCATATCAAATTCTCAACTCTTTATTAAAATTAATGTTTATCCTCGAAATTTAAACTCCACAAAATTTAAATTCTTAAAAATATTTTAAATTTAAATTTAAATTTAAATTTAAATCCATTAAATCAAAATTTTCTCAAAATTTTAAATTCAATAAATCTCCAACTTCTTACCTCAATTTTATTTTTTATTATTTAAGTCAAAAATTACTTTCTTTAAAAACTAAACCTTATCTTAGCAAGAAACTCATATTCATCAAACTACATAGAAATTTAAGCCTGAAACCACCAAAAATTAATAATTCTCATCTTCAACAGTTGATTAACCTCAAAGAATAATTTACCAATCGAGAAGTACCTACCTTTGATCATACCAACTTATCAAAACGCCATAATATATAATCACTTAAAATTTCCTCAAATTCATCTAATAGAGTTTACCTCAAAATTTAACATTTATATCTATCTTAATCACGTAGCCTATATAACACCTTAACTACCCAAGCAATAAAATTGAAATAAGGCCTTCCTATTATATACCTAGTCCTAGTCATTCACCTAAATTCAAATCAATCCAAATTTGTGAATAAGCACTTTCTCCTAAAATTTTATCACTGGTCGCAGTCTCGCAGTAGTACGACTAACTTAAGTACTACAACAAGTTCGCACTATTTACAAAATTGGACCTGCATGAGCCACCATAAGAACTTGTCATGATCTGCTCCCACTTATTGGGATATGAATACATGGCCAAGTCAAGCCTACGCCACGGTAGTACGCTGTCTAGACCTCAACGATATCATCAAGTCCAAATACAATATTTAATCACAATTCTCATATATTGCTCATTCAAAATATTTACATAGTTTTACAAGATTCTCAATTTACAATTAAATCATAATTTGGAAACAAATCCGCTAAACATCAAATTTAAGAAACTACTAAATTATCTAAATTCTAGTATTGGTCCTAAAAGCATCTCGATCTCCAAAAATGTCCAAGGAACAAGAAAACAAGTCACCTAAAATTATTTATCTAGTCCATATGGAACGAGTATAATTCATTGCATTCAGTTCCAAATATACAGTAGCGACTATATTAACAAGGAATAATAATGAATACATGATAAACAAGTAACTGATGTCAAGATATGGAAAGTAATGGTGAACATGTAATCATAAGTAAGCATGGTAAATGGCATCATGAATAAAATAAAACATGAAAAAACCACAAACTACGTGTTTTGAAATACTCCTTAGATATATGATCGGCTTGGGACGGAGCACGGGCTATACTAAGGTAATGCTTAATCATGCGTGAGGTGTATGATTGTGCATGAGCATGGGATAAACTAAGGCATTAATCACATATTTAATTAGTACTTCCCTACCCCGACTGATATACATGGATCCGAATCATGGCACATAGGTCATAAGCACAAGAGAATACGAACATGGTGATCATAATTACATAGCAACATGGAAAAACAATATATGTCATGGAAGAGAGATCCATATAATGCTACCCGTGTAACGAACGTGTCAAGAATCAAGTATTACATTACTATTTATGTAAAAATAGTAACTAACAATACTAAAAACAAATAAGAAATATACACGCTCGTCGTTCTTAGTTGCCGGTACGAGTATTATACCGAGTCCAATCCAAACAACCTATTTATGAATTAGCAAGGTCAATATGTGAATGAATCCAATAATTATCCTATCCTTTAGGTTTTATACTAATCTATATCTACTTGTAACTATGGCCATATCCATATTTTTATGAATACCTGTAAAACTTTTTCTGTCCAGTCAGTTCCCTACTTGTAATTAATATTGAACCTAATATACTTATTGATTTAATTCTGGGGTTAAGGTATGACATAGGCCTTCGTGTCATCGTTTCAAAACTTCAAATGGATCATATTTACGTGTCCGAAAACTCCCAAAATTATGAAAACACCGAGACACGTTCATTTTTCAGACACCTGATATAAAACAGCTACAGAAAGTTCCAGATCGAATTTAGCCTATATATATATATATATATATATATATATATATATATATATATATTTGGAAAGCTAACTTTGATGCGGTTCTTTTAAAAAATAATGGAGATTAAACGGAGACCCAAGTCAGAAGTTATGACATTTCTAAGTTGATATGGTTGTTAAAAATGAGGCTAAATCCTATGAAGAATTAAGACTATTTTGGATAAAAAGAACACATGCATGCTTCTAGTTTATATAAAACCTAATTATTAACCATTACCTATAATCTTCTTTAATCTATTTTTATGTCTCTAATGGTAGAATTATTATTTGTTGGACCTACATGTCACGACCTGTACCCGATATAAGGGCACGAGATGTGGGTACGTCCATCCTACGCTACAGTATTGGTGGTAGAACCCTATCTGGGTAAACTATCTATCTAGCAACAATGATCATCAAGATATATAATGCCACCAATAAAATATAAATACTCAATCACAGATCTATAAGATGAAATAATCGCACGAATATAATATAAAGACTGCAGAGTCAAATACAACTAACAAGACAAAATAATATCCAATGAGTCAAAAAAATATAAAGGAATACTAATGTCAAAAGCTAGAGACAAATCCACTATAAAAACCTATCTACTGAGCTACAGGTATTGGCTCCTCTGTCTCAACCGGGATGAGTCCCTCCTGAGCTAATGTCTCTGGCTCTAAGCAAACTATGTCCTGAGGCCCGTAGTGAGTGGGATACCACTCCTCAGTGTCATCTGAGAAAAATATATCCAGTCAGGAAAGGAGCAAAGTACATCTCTAAAAGCAGTTCCAATAAATGATAAAAACTATGTATTAGTAAATAAAGAGCATGTACAAGATGAATAGAGCATGGCAGGAATATACAGGAATAAGAAAATACGATAAATACGTACAAGAAAAATGAACGTCATATATGGAAATAAAGAGATACACCTATCTAAGTGAGTGAGTACAAGTGATAACATGTGATCGACTTGGTTACTGCTCAAGAACTACGGCCTTGTTAATCAAACATGCTATGTATGATTAACACTTTACAAGGAAATTAAGAACTCCGGGGTATGATCACATATCTACACTAAATACTTTCCACCCCCGACTGGTATAATGGATCCAACCATGACACATTATGATACGAGATTCTATGAGAAGGGAGCTAACCTTCTCACGAACCAGTATCCATACTTGCACAGGAACTACGAAACTTGCACAAGAATACGCCAGGAACTACCAGAAATAACATCTCATGATAGAATTCAGGAATACCAATCCGTATAACCAAGTGTCAGAAAATGAAGAATATCTACACTAAATACAAGAAACATAAAGAATATCATAAACGAAAAACTCTCAGAGAATGTACTTGTCTGGAATCCGGCGAACAGTATCAAAGATATCTGAAACGGTGCCTCGGAGACCTAAATATGGAATATTACATTAATAAAAGGTTTTAGAATAAAAATAAATTAAACTAGTCCAAATTTAGGCCATTGGGCCAAATCTAACTCAAATAGTCAAACTAGCTCAAAGTAGCCATTTCAAGGTTGTATGTCCACAGGTTCCTCTCAATATCTTCTATCCAACAATAAGCATAAATAATCACCTCAGTGCCTTTAAAGTCCTTCGGCCCCATCCACTTGAAGTCTATGATTGTCACCGGCCTCGGCTGCTGCGGGGCAAACTGAGGTGGTCCCGTATCCGGAATGGTGCTCTGAAGACCTAAATATGGAAAATTATATCAATACAAGGTTTTGAAATGATAACAAGTTAAACTAGTCCATTTTTAGGTCATTAGGCCAATTCTAAGTTAAAACAGTCAAACTAGGTCAACTATAGGTCAAACTAGTCAAACTTGGTCAAACTAGTTTATTCTAGGTAGCACTAGTCTTATTACCTAAATTCTATGACACTTACCTTACCAACTTGATATCTCATATGTATATTTAATACCTTACTCAATTACAATGGTATTATGATACGATACCCATTAGCTAACTAGGATACTTATTTATTGTCTAACCCTACCTTGATACTCATAACCCCAATACCCACATGTATCATTCATACATGGTCAACTCACCTCATATGCCTACACTCATATCCTATTAATACTAATACCTTGGCTATATAAAATTGGTCTTGATATCCACTTAACCATACTAGGACCCAATACTAGTGTCTAGTGATACTTAACTTATACTCTATAATTAGTATCCCATTACCTTAGCACTGGTACTCACCTAAGAATACTGGCACCCTTCCTCCTCCTCCTAAAATTGCATACCTTGTTGTGCAGTAAGCCTACTGCACTAGACCCAATGCCTCTCTGACTACCACACCTCACTGATCCAACCTACTGTCCCTGCACTCAAGACTTTAACTCCCTACCTGAACATGGATTAAAAGCCAAGCCTAGGACTAACTGCATGATAGTGCTCCAAACATCTGTTTGTAGGCCCCTTCCTTCTTCACCCTCATCTGCTCGTACTATAAACGAGTACATACATGTAACCCCTTATCCAATTGTGCAGGTACACAAGGTTCAGTATTATTACACTGATACTCTGGGATCACACTTGCAGTGTACTACTGCTGTATATTGTGTGCAAGGTGATCCACTGATATGCACTCACTCAATCTTGCTAAATCTGAAATGAATATGCAATAATCTGACTCCAAAACCTGGTGGTTAAAATACTGCAGCAGTCGAGACTGAAACTACCACTTAACTTGTATATCACACACCCATAATTGTGCTCTGTGCACGTTACTCACCTAATGCGGTAGACTAAAACTGAGCTTTCTCTCTCTCATATGCACTTCCAATGCACTCACATCATTACCAAACCAAACACATCTCCAACACCAATGAAGTCACCCTCCAATTGCTGTACACAACTCACACACTAATTGATACCAATGTTGTGCACAGATGATACTACACCCGACCTATTCCACATGACTGCAAGGCATTTCTCTCAAAGAGGAAGGAGATTTAATGAAGTTCAATTGGACTGGATGAGGCATATACTTACCCTTATATCCCATGCTTACATTACACTTATACCTCAATCCCTCACTGGAGTTGAACCTTGCACCATCCAATGCATCTCTCCATGCAGCTGCCATGACCCCCAACATGCCTGCACATTGAGGTCTGTACAGACCCCTCTCGTTGTACCAGTATTGGGATCCCCCTTGCTCTAATACACACATCCAAGCTCAAAATGACTCCAATATTCAGAACTTTAGCACGCATACTGCACAACATCTCTTTATAAACTCAGGTCTGCACCTTTCCTCTAGCAGTAGACTAGTGCAGTGGCATTGCTGTGAAGATAGCAATATTGTAATGCAACATGCCTGTACACATGCATGAATGCACTGTGATGCATGGCTAGATTGTGCACTGTACATCAGAGTGCACATTGTTACACTACCTGCACCTGTGCAGCGCTTATACCAAGTTCCAACCTCACTGCTTCTATGATTACTTCCACTAAGACACGCTCCTATCTCAATTCATACACTACACTAACCACTCATCAAACACCTCATGATACGCATATCAAACCATTTGAACATACCCCTATCTCCGTGATACAATACCAGAAATACTTAGTAGGCACTAGGATACTATGACACTCAAAGCACCCACACCACCAAGATACCACAACCTAGTAACCATGAATCACCACATATACATATAACTAACACAAATTCACCTAAAATAAATGATTATAGTAAAAATAACATATATAAAAGCTATATTAGTATAATATAGAAAAATTGGCATACTAGAATCCAATACACATGAGAATACCCTTCCTATGATACCGTATCACGACGTATTGTGATACGTACTCCCCGTATCCAATTATGGATACTTATACCCTCTCAAATCATGCATCATACTGCACAATCACCTATAAGATATTCCATCAAACACCTAGTGGTCCAAATTCGGATTTCTCCCAAAATGCCCATAAAAACCCTATGTAACTATTGGAAATGGCTTCCTACCACCTAAAAATTCTCCATGAGGTTGGTCCTTAGCCATGGGTAGATTCCTAAGGGTCATATACACCATTTAGAATAGAAATGACTAGGAAAATAGAGATTTTACCTATTGGGAGATAAATTCCTAATAAATTTCTCAAGTGGACATAAAATGGACACAAGCCTCAAGCTAATGCTTCCCTCCTCAAGTGCTCCTCTCCCAAGCTTCTCTTGCTCCTCCAAGCTTCTAAGAATGGATTTGGAATGGTAGAAATGGGGATGGATTTGGTAGGAAAGGATTTTGGAAATGGAAGGAATTTTGGAAAATGGTGGAATAAACTAATTAGGAAATAATTTCAAGTGAATGAAGGATAAGGAGAGGCTCTCCCCTCTACTAATAGGTGGCCGGCCCCTTTTTGTGCCCTAATAAATTTAAATTGACCAATATGCCCCCCTCTAATAAGTCATAAAAGATTAGTGCTAAAAAGGGGGTTTAATTAGTTGGAGGTTCTAGCAATTAATAAAGGGATTACTAGTCATTCTATCCAAATTAATTTGTCAGCCATGACTAAACTAATTGGTCCCACTAATGGGTCATGATAAGTCTATTTATTGGACTAGCCTCTAACAAATAAATAATACAAGTCACATTTAATCTATAACTCACTAATAATTAAATAATTAATACAATCATCAAATAATTTCTATAACACACTAATATTAATATTTATTCCTAAAATTATTTATCCAGGCCAAATTACCTAACTACCCCTAGTTGGAAAAGTGAGGGTGACAATCCTACCCACCTTAGAAAATTTTTATTCTCAAAATTAAGAAAGAAACTAACTACCAATAGAAATCAATACCAGCAAGAAAGGATTATACCTCATGGCTCCAACAGATAAGGGTATCGCTCGTGGATATCGGTCTCTCGCTCCCAGGTACTCTCTCCTGGAGAGTGCTTCCTCCATGCGACATGCAGCAAAGGAATCGTCTGGTTTTACAGCACCTTCTTCCGGCGATCCAGAATCTCCACGGGCTGCTCAGGGTAGCTGAGAGTCGGACCAACTTCGATCTCTGAGTGATCTAGTACAAGGCTAGGATCTGCCACGTACCATCTCAGCTGTGACACATGGAACACGTTATGCACTCCCTCTAATGCAGGTGGTAAGTCTAGTCTATAGGCCACTGTACTGACTCTCTCAAGAACACCGGAGGGTCCGATGTATCGTGGACTAAGCTTCCCGCCTCCACCAAAGCAAATCGTGCCCCATGTCAAAAAAATCCTTAAGAATACCAGATCTCCAACCTAGCACAAAGCACAGCCTTAGCACTCTAACTAAAACAAGCAATCATAAGCAATATAAAACAAAATTTATACCTCAAACTCCAATGGTCTCCGATGGCTATCGGCCCAATGTTGTTGTCTGTCCTGTGCCACCTGAAGCCAATCCCTGATGAGCTTTACCTTCTCAGCTGCATCCATGACTATCTCTGGTCCCAATAAGGCTCTCTCACCAATATCATCCTATGATAATGAAGTGTGGTATCTCCTTCCATATAATGCCTTAAATTATGACATCTCGATACTCGCCTGGTAGCTATTGTTATAAGCAAACTCTATCAGATGAAGATGATCCTCCCAAGAGCCTTTAAAATCCAAAACACAAGTGTGTAGCATATCTTCGAGGGTCAGGATGGTCCTCTCCGACTACCCGTCTGTATGAAAGTGATATGCGATACTTAACTTGAGCTGAGTGCCCAAGCTATCCTGCAAACTCATCCAGAATTGGGATATAAAGTGACTATTCCCGATATAAGACTATGCTCAAAGAAACTCCATACAATCTGACTATCTGAAGCACATACATCTCCGCGAGCTTCTCCGTAGACGTACCAACTTTGAACGGCAGAAAGTGGGCCAATTTGGTCAACCTGTCTACGATGACCCAAATCGCAGCTTTACCTCCTGGATAACGCGAAAGCCCCAAAACAAAGTCCATCGTCACATGCTTCCACTTCCACTCTGGAATGGGTAAAGGCTGAAGCAATCCACCTGTCCTCTGTCTCTCTGCCTTTACCTGCTGACGTACCAAACATCTGGATACGATGCTAGCTATCTCCCGCTTCATACCATACCACCAAACATGCTCTCTCATGTCCCTATACATCTTGTTGGAACCTAAACGCCTATAGTACTAAGATTGATGTGCCTCCTGATGAACCTCCTCGCGTAATGCTCAACTCGGCACACACAATCTGGTACTGTATCGCAATGAGCCATCATCTATGATACTGAAGTCCTCTGCCAACCCTATCCGAACCTGTGCCCAGATGTTCTTCAGAGACTCGTCCTTGAATTGTGTGGCTGTGATCCTGTCCATCAACTTTAATTGTACCTGAAGTCCCTATATTTGTGTTGTAACTCCAGGAACTAGTACCTCAATACCCAAGTTGCAGGTAATGGCTCGTCTGTCTCAACCGGGATGAGTCCGTCCTGAGCCAATGTCTCTGGCTCTAAGCCAACTATGTCCTGAGGCCAGTAGTGGCTTATATTGTACACAGGTACACCTCCCAATTTAACTTGCTGCTACTACAACCTGCTACTTGGTCTACTGCTACCAATCAGTACAGTTATACTGCACTGATGTGCACCTAGCTGCCAGTACAGCTGTTGTCCCTATCGCCTTCAATCTCGAGCACCAATCCTTTCCCATTGCAGTGTGTATACTATACTGTCCTATTATCCTTGCTGCTACTGCTACATTATAATGCAGTTCACTAACCACACATCAATCTGTCATATCCTTCTTGCTGATGCTGTTGTATTTCTTCTTAACCTGTGCTCACACTCAACATAATACTATATGACACCAACTTAAACTTCTTCATTAGCTCACTTGGACACTCTCATACATCTACCTACACTACCTTGGCATACCATTAGGCATATATGTACACTGTTGTGTACACATGGCACCTTGGGATCACTGCTCTCTGTCTTTACCTATTACCCCACCCCTACATCTCCGGATGTATACTGATCACCTACAGAACCAACATGCACTCGAGCTCTTCATACCTGCAGCATTATTAGCAAGTGAAATATAATTCATTTGGTCCTAACTCAGGTAAACCCGAGTATTGTAGTACCCAACACACTGTAACTCATCTCCTCTCTCATGATGCAATGCAACAAGCAAACACCACTCCACAATGCTCATATATGTGCATGACAGTCCCCAATGACCTATAGGTAATAACAGTCCCCAATCTACAATAACACACTATGATAGTCACCTTTAACCCTCAAATACTGATACTATATACCCAAAGCTTAAATGATTCACTACCCTATATATATATATATATATATATATATATATATATATATATACATGAACACAACTAAAGAATATATACTTATATACATATATATCATAGATACACTAGCTAAATAAGAGCAACAACTCTAGTTGGAGTATCGAAAATATCCACCAAGCAAAATATCAAACACATAGAGTGCACCCCCTGTATCACACTAGATTTATGATACGCTTGCGATACGAACCCAACACATCACCAAATGTATCCTGAAGGACACGAACAAGTCTAGAATAACAATTAGAAGTAATAAGAAGAGCTAGCTACTCAACTACGTGTCCGTGTCAAAATATGACATTCTCAAACCCCGTGTCGAAGGAACCCCCCCAAACAAACTTGTATCACCAATTTGCCATGATACGGCCTACATGTATCCAATTTTGGACACAAAATGCCTTATACAATCAAACACATGTCAATTTGGTCCAATTGACCTATTGACAAGCACATGATATGTCAATCTCGAAATTCTTCCAAATTGGCACGAAACACATCATAACATTCACAATAGGGGTCTCTAGTAGTCAATTCTTCTTCCTATAGGTATCCTTAGTACATAAGAGGATTTCTAATGATTAAACTACAGATATAGATTCTAATTAAAAGGTAAAAATTAAAATTTACCTATTGGGAGATGGATTCCCAATGCAATTCTTCAATTGAGTGTCAAGAGCTTCTACTTGTGCTCATTTTTCTCCTTTGCTCCAATGGCCTCTAATGGTGAATAGAGAAGGAATTGAGAAAGAATTTGGGTCGGGATTGGTGTAGGGATGAAGGAATTCGGAAGAGAAAAATTCTAGATATAGAATTTTAGAATGAAAGAAAGGAGGAGAGGGAAATTTCTCCTTCCTATATAGGCCGGCCCCCTTCCTTGAGGCTCAAGTAATGTCAAATATCCAAAATATCCTTTGGAGATTGTCATGAAGAAAAGGTTAAGGAAAAAAGCTTATACTCCTAATGGTTTGACTAATTAATCACCAACTTAAAGAATTGGGCTTGTTTGTTGGGCTCAAGTCTAACTAGAAATAATGTTGGTCCAAGGGTCATGTCTAATCTACTTAGGTCTACTAACACAAGTCCAAACTAATGTAACATCTAACAATAATTAAATAATACAAAAAATAAATATACAACATGCACAATAATTATTAAATTATGAAAATGACCAAAATATTTTTCCTAGAAAATATGGTAGTGACAAGTCTACCTACCTTAAAATAATTTTATCCTCGAAATTCAAAGACGAAGCTACCCTAAGGAATGCAAAATAGAACAAGGAAGAACATACCTCAAGGTACAAACAGATACGGGTACCTCTCTCGCATCTCAACCTCCCTCTCCCAGGTAGACTCGCCCGGAGAGTGATACCTCCTTGCGACGCGTACCAAAGGAATGGTCTAGTTCCTCAGCACCTTCTCTCTCCGGTCTAGATTCTCAACTAGTTGATTTGGATAGCTAAGAGTAGGGCCCACCTCTATCTCTGAGTGGTCCAATACGTGACTAGGATCGGCCACATAACATCTCAACTATGACACATGAAACACGTTATGAACTCCCTCCAATGCAAGTAGTAAGTCTAGTCTGTAGGCAACTGCATCGACCCTCTCGAGAATACTGAAAGGTCCAATGAATCCGGACTAAGCTTTCCGCCTCCACCGAAGTGAATCATGCCTCGTGTCAGAGAAATCTGTCACGCCCCAGTCCCAAAATACGTAGGACTAGGAAAACGTAAGCATGCCAGCCGCATGGATATGGCAACTCTAATATATGGAAACCATATCCCATACGTACGCTGTAATATGAATATCAATCCACAAGTGGTATAAAATGTATCACAAGTCACAGGGTATAAACTAAATCTCATCCACGAAAATCAATATAAATGAATAACCAGTGTCTATGAACTAGATCTCAAAGTAGGTATCTAAGGATGATAGTTGGATGGAAACAAATCTACTACCAACACAATGTAAGAATACCAGCTAACAACCACGGGCTCAAAGAGAAGACATCCTCGAAACTTATATAACCATCCAGATCTGCGCTCTGTAAATACTCAAGAACAGATATACCTGGCAGAGGACCAGGTCCTCAGAGGGACATAACAAGATACAAAAAAGTGAGCCAATTTTAATACAGTAAACATGCATATAATTTAAAAATAAATAAGTACGATGTACAAGACAATCTATATGAATGCAAATGGGCAAGGGTAGGCTACTCGATCTACTTCACAACTCATACACACGTCAATGGACATCAGAAATCGATATACCGTGGGGGGTAGCGACCAACGAGACTCCAGAAATAGACATACCGCGGGGGTAGCGACCAGCGCGACACATGCCCGTAGTGCGAACTATATACTACGGTTTACCAGAGTGGTTAAAAGCCCATACGCCTAATGATTGTCCTCTCATGATATTAGGTGCCATATGTGTGTCAATATATCTAATATATAATATGACTGAAAGAAACTACACATGCAATAAATATAAAGAAATATACTAAGCATGCAAAATACTATAAGCAATTTGGCAAGGTATCTTGCTTGGTCTGAAAAAGAATGAAGTCCCAACTCAAGGCGTCGTCCGATCTACCCGTCACATAAATTAAACAAGTTAGGTTATAAAAGTGGGTGAATAGTTTTCGCTATTTTAATCTATTTTAACTCTGAATTAAATAACATAAAATAGTATTTTAATCTTATTATAATCTGATTTTATTGTTAAACCCTAATTTTGGTCCAAAGAAAGTCAACTTTACGGATTTGTGATCCATGGCACGCAAATCGAGGCAATCCGTTGACCAAAAAGTCAACCAACTCAAATCCTAGATTTGTGTGTGGAATCTTATATATTTTAATGCTACGTGAACACTGGAATCGACCATTTCTAGGTTGCATAAGTCTAATACAAAGATATTTGGTTCAAATACTAAAGTCTAGGTCACAAAACTATATCTTAGGATACTAGGATACCGTATCTCTGGATACGTAAATCAATAGGAAAATCATCACATATTAATATCAAACAATTATTAATTATATAAAAATCCTAATTTATAAACATTAAATAGATACCTTGGTTTTGAACCAACTTGGTATCACAACACTAAACCATAATATTGATACCCAACCCAATAACTTCGGTATCCCCAATTACCTTGGTACTTACCTTGGTATCTCAAGGTAATACCCAAAGCTTGTTTATACTAACTACCCGTAAATATATATATGCTACACTAATTATTATACATATAGTATATTAAATACTATTAGCAATTAGGAACATATTTACATATATATTAATTACCATATATATATATATACATATATCTATATATATAATTATCTAATAACTATAAAAACTGCCAAACCGTCACTAAAAGCCCCTGCCTACCGTCGCTGAAGCGACTAATACTGCTGATACTCTGTTGTTTTAGTGATGAACTTCTGCTGCTGTTGCCAAAGCCGTCGCTATAGCCTCGGATACGGATGTTGATACTGCTGTTATAGTGACAGATTCCTACTGTTTGTCGCTGATGTTCTTGCTGCTGCTGCTGTTTGATATTGTTGTTGTTGCTGTGACGCTTACTGCTGTCGCTATAGCGGCTGCTGCTGCGGTTATTGCTGCTGCTGTTGCTTTCGGCGACGCTTGCTGCTGTCGCTATAGCTCCTGCTCTATATTATATATATATATAACATGACATATATATATATATATATATATATATATATATATATATATATATATATATATATGTATATATATATATATATATATGTATATATATATATATATACACTAAATATATGCATATAATTACTACTAATAAATATACATACACACATACATATATATATGTACATAATATCTACATAGTAATTTACACATACATAGTAACATATTTATAATAACACACATACGTATACGTATATATAAACACATACACAATATAAATACATATAACATACAAGTATATATATATATATATATATATATATATATATATATATATATATATATATATATATATATATATATATATATAACAACATAGAAATATATCTACTATAATATATATACATATACTAAAATCTATAAATATATCTATATGTAGAAGAATAGCTACATAACAATATATACACATATAATATATACATAGATACATAGATCTAAGACACAATATTAGATAAATATATATACACAATAATATATATATATATATATATATATATATATATATATATATATATATATATATAATTACACCTCTCCATGAATAAGAACATAAAAGAAAATAGATCTACAATTAAATTACACATCTCATGGAACGTATCACTCCGTATCCCACTAGATCTAGGATACGCATGCGACACGAGTCCACTTCCTCAACCTTCAGATCCTCAGCAAGACGGGACACCCTCATGAGACGCTCAATATCCTTGAGCCAGTCATCAGCGTAGACGATGCCCTCAGTCCCCTTGAAGACCCTAGGTTCCAGCTTCTTGATGCCGTGGATATTACCCGGCCGAAGCTGGGCAACCTGCTGCAGGACCGAAACTCTCCTCTCTACTACAGCAAGGGCAAGCTGATGAGCACTCTCAATGTCCTGTCGTAATACGTCGGTCTTCCTCTGGTGTGCCTCGAACTGGGCCCTCTAAGCCTCCATTATCTCACGAAACAATGCTAACAACTGAGTCGCATCTGTCGGCACGGAAGGTAGAGGTGGAAGTCCCTCTGATACAGTCGAAATAGTCTTCTGAGCTGGAGGTGGACCCTCGAACGTAGCTGATACGCCAATCACTGGAGAAGTGACTGGTGCAGGCCCTCAGGAAGTTGCAGATCTCTCAGAAAATGCTTCTCTCAACTGTGATCTAGTCTTAGGCGGCATACTGAGATAAAGCGAAAGAAAAGAATCAATATGGCACAAGATGTAAGGCATTCAAAGAAGGACAGTTAAAGATCAAATATTAATATAAAGGAAGAACAGTTGAAATGAATCAAAAAAGTTTTTCCTAGATATGATTGAGTATTCTCAGCCTATAGCCTGTATCCTATATTCTGGAGCTCGTAATAACACTCAATTAAGAGTACTACTACGAATCACACTAATTGTGACCTTGAAGACCTACATGGGCCACCACTAAAAATGTGTTATGACTGGCACCCAATGTAGGGGCACGAGTAGTGAACAACGCCCAGCCTAGGCCGTAGCATCGACGGTAGAACGCTATTTGGGTAAAATATCTATCTAATAATCAAGACATAATAATGCCACCAATATAATATGAATATACTCAATCACAGATCTATAGATGAAATAAAGCACGAATATGATAAAAGAATAGAAGAGTCATAATACAACTCACAAGAAAAATAATATCCAATGAGTCATATTTAAGAAATACTAATAACAATATGCTGGAGACAAATACAGTACAAAAGAGTCTAACTACTGCGCTACAAGTCCTGGGTCATCTGTCTCAGTCGGGATGAGAACCTCCTAAGCCAAGGTCTCTGGCTCTAACCCTACAACATCCTAAGGCCCGTACTGAGTGGGATACCACTCCTCAGTGTCATCTGGGAAAAATATATTCAGTCAGGAAAGGAGCAAAGTACATCTCTAACAACAATTTTAATAAATAATATAAACTATGTAACAGTAAATAGAGCGAATATACAAGATGCAATATAAAGGTACAAGATATATAAAATAAAGGAATTTTGGAAATAAATACAATAATGAGCATCATAGGAATAAACAAGAAATACTAATACTAAATGAGTGAGTACCAACTTTAACATGTGATCGGCTTGAAAACTTGCACAAGGATAATGGCCTGGTTAATCATACGTGCGGTGTATGATCAACACTCACAAGGAATAAGACATGAACAAGGAGGGTATGATCACATATCTATACTACATACTTCCACCCCCAATTGGTATAGTGGATCCAACTATGGTATATTATGACACGGGATTCTCTGGGTAGGTAGCAAGTCTCTCCAAGAATCAATGTCTGTACATGTACAAGAAGAACAAGAAACAAGGCTTGCATAAGATACACTATAAATACCAAGGAATAATATCTCATGACAAGATCCGGATATACCAATCTGTGTAACCATTTTGTCAAGAAATCAATGATATCTACAATAAATACAAGAGACATAGAGGATATCATAAATGAAAAACTATCAGAGAATATACTTACCTAAAATATGGTGAATAGTATCAAAGATGTCCGGTACGGTGCCTCGAAGTCCTAATTATGGAATATTATATCAATACAAGGTTTTGGAATAAAAATAAGTTAAACTAGTCAACTTCTTGGTCATAAAGTCATTTCTAAGTCAAAATAGTCAAATTAGGTCAACTATAGGTCAAACTAGTCAAACTTGGTCAAACTAGCTATTTCTAGGTTGTATGAGTCCATCTCTAGGATAGTGGGTCCATACAGTATGTAACTAGGCCATACTAGCTATACTAGGATACTAGAAAACCAACAAGATACCGTATCCTAAGATACGCAAGTAATTAGATATAAAAATATCATAGTATGTATATACAAACAAAAATATATAGTACTTCTAACTAAACTAATGCTAAGTGGATACCTAGGCTTTGAAGCAAAAGCGGTACCACACCACCTACACTCCATCTTGATGTGTAAACCCAATACCTTGAGTAAAACCCAATACCTTGACATTACCTTGGTATCACAATGTATTTCAATATCAAATATATAATTACTACTCATACACCTCATTATATATTAATATGTATTTAAAAACTTATTACAATAATATTCTAAACTATATACTAACATCTCCTTGATATTTAATATCCGTACCCGAGATATCTCACTCTCATTACCTTGGTACACCCCAAGGTAATCTAGAAATAATGCTAACTAATATTAACTAGTACTTATGTATATATAATCTCATATATATATATTAACTTATTTACAATATATATATACTAATAGCTTATTAATATAAACTAATTAATTCATATATATATATATATATATATATACATATATATATATATATTATTTATATATATATATATATATACTAATGTATTAGCTTACTAGCTTATCAAATAAATTAACTAGCTTATCTATTTATATATATATATATCTTATATATATATACTAGCTTATTAACTTAATAGCTTATTAAATAAGCTAACTGACTTATATATATATATATATATATATATATATATATATATATATATATACACTAACTTAATAACTTATCAATAAGCTACAGCTTATTGATAAGCTGCTGCCGCTGCTTACTGCAACTGCTGCTTGCTGCTTTCTGCTTCTGCGTCTGTTGCTTACAGCTGCTGCTTCTGCTTTCTTGGCTTCTGCTTTCTGCTGCTTTTAAACTACTTTTGCTGCTGCTTCTCTCAGCTTTTCTCCTACTACTTTTTATTGCTTTTCTTCACTGTTTTCATTGTATTCTCACTATTTTTTCATTGTTTCTTCTTCCCTCATGCTCACACACATAAATACACATCTCATATATTTATATATACATCTACACACCAAATATATATATATATATATATATATATATATATATATATATATATATATATATATATATATATATATATATTAGAGAAACACATGAACTTCTACTCTCCCATGATCACCAACACATCAACATGAATTCTAGATCAACATATATATATATATATATATATATATATATATATATATATCACATAATAATTATAATTACAACATTTATAATATCTATAATTGAATTAAATTGCAAGGAACACATGCGTGAAGTTCATCGCACCCGTATCACACTAGATCTATGATACGCTTGCGATACGGCTCCACCACACAACCAATTATATCCCAACGGACACGAGCATGTCTAAAATAATAATTATGAACAATACGAAGAGCTAATTCCTCATCTACGTGTCCGTATCAAAATATGACATGCTCAAACCCCCCGTGTCAGAGAAAAACCCGCAAATTAACTCATATCTCTAAATTGTCTGTATACGACCTACACGTATCCAATTATGGATACTAGACTAGCCACACACAATCAAACACATGTTAATTTAGTCTAATTGACCTATTGACAAACAGAAGTTGTGTCAATCGTGGAATTCCCCCAAAATTGACACAAAGCACCACATAACTTTCTCCATAGGCCTCCTATGAACCTAATTCCAATTCCTATGGGTAGCCTTAGTATATGGGGTAGTTCCTAATAATTAAAACACAGATTTAGAGTCTAATTAGAGAGAGAAAACTGAATTTTACCTATTAGGAGATGGATTCTCAATAAAACCTCCAAATTGAGTAAAAATAGCTTCCAACTTGTAGATCCTTGCTCCTCCTTATAGATCCTTACTTCCTCCTTATAGATCCTTGCTTCAATAGCCTCCAATGATGATTTGGAAAGGAATTGGAAAGAAATTTGGGTAGAATTTGATGTGGGAATGAAGAAATTTGGAAGAGAAAATTCTAGATAAAGATTTGAAATAAAAATAAAGAGAGTAAAATTTTCCTCCATTTTTAAATATGGTCGGCCCCTTCCCCCTTCCTCATGTTACTATGTAAAGTGTAAAATACCTCTTGGGGCCTCTCATGAAGAAAATAATTAAGGAAGGAAGGTTCTAGTCTAATTGGTTTAACTTAATTAATCCTCCTCCTAATGATTGGGCTTATTATTGGGCTCAATTCTAACTAGAAATAAATATTGGTTCATGGATCTAATCTAAACTAGTTAGGTCCACTAACACAAGTCCAAAATAATAAACTAACATATAACAAAAGATAAATAATACAATAAATAAATATTCAACATGCACAATATTTAATTAATTTTGAAATGACCAAAATATCCTTTCTTAGAAAATGTGGTAGTAACACCTATTAAGTCATACTAGCTAATACCATGCTAACTCTAGGTTTTCTAGGTCAAACTAGTATGTATTAACATAATATATATATATATACCTTAGCCATACATTAGCCTACCCAACACTTGACCAAAATACATTACCTAATATCTTGGTATCTTATCTATCTACCAACTTGTATTACTGCAACCTCTGTATCCAAAAATATTTAGATTTTTAGATATTTATTTAGGCTATTAATTTATTTTATGCTAAATACAATTATTAGTTAACTTTCCAATTGGATTTGACTTTTAATGATTATATTAAAGTAATTACATTATGTAGGATTATTTTTAGTAATTATATTAGGTAGATTTTATTTGGAGAAATTTGTATTTAATTTGGAGTAAGAATTTATGTTATTTTAAAGGTCCAAATGCATAATTAAGCAAAAAGGATAAATTTATAATTTTATAACCAAACCTATTAAAACAAACCCTAACTAACTTCCACCAAACAACCCACCAAAAAAACCTAGCCAAACCCATATAGTGGGCGGCCACCCTACCCCTTGGCCGCCAACTATAACACCCCCTCCCCTCCAAACCCTAATATATATATATATATATATATATATATATATATATATATATATATATAACATAAAAACGTAATTGCCTCCATCTAGCTTTTAAAAACCCTAATCATCTTCTTCCTATTCCCTTTCTTCCTAAATCAAATCCTAAAATTTGGAGAAGTGCTAAGGAGGAGAGCTAGTGGGTGCAGAAGTTTTGATCCTCTTCTGTTGGATCTCCATTGAGTTCTTGATCTCCAAAAAAGTAACTTCTTCTTCTTCTTGCTCTTTAAATGGTTATAGAAATTGTAGTGTCACTACCACATTTTCTAGAAAAAGTATTTTGGTCATTTTCATAATTTAATATTTATTGTACATTTTGTATATTTATTTCTTGTATTATTTAATTATTACAAGATGTTACATTATAGTTTGGACTTGTGTTAGTGGACCTAAGTAGATTAGACATGACTCTTGGACTAACTATATTTTTAGTTAGACTTGAGTCCAACAAACAAGCCCAATTTAAGTTGGTGATTAATTAGTAAAACCATTAGGAGTAGAAGCTTCTTTCCTTAATCATTTTCTTCATGGCAAGCCCCAAAGGACATTTTGGATATTTGACATTACTTGAGTCTCAAGGAAGGGGGCCGGCCTATATAGGGATGAGGAATTTCTCTCTCCTCCTTTCTTTCATTCTAAAATTCTAGATCAAAAATTTTCTTCGAAATTCCTTCATCCCTACACCAATCTCTACCTAAATTCCTTCCCACTTTCTTCTCTATTCACTATTGGAATCTATTGGAGCAAGGATAAGAAGGAGCACAAGTAGAAGTCTCTTGATACTCAATTGAAGACTTGCATTAGAAATCCATCTCCCAATAGGTACAGTTCAGTTTTTACCTTCTAATTAGACTCTATATCTGTAGTTTAATCATTAGAAACCCTTCTATGTACTAGGGCTACCTATAAGAAGAAGAATTGACTACTAGGGATCCCAATTGTGAATGCTATGATGTGTTTTGTGCCATTTTTGGAGAAATTCCGAGATTGACACATCATGTGTTTGCCAATAGGTCAATTGGACCAAATTGACATGTGTTTGATTGTGTAAGTATAGTTTTATGTCCAAAATTGGATATGTGTAGGCCGTATCATGGCAAATTGGTGATACGGGTTTGTTTGGGGGGTTTTTTCCTTCGACACGGGGGTTTGAGTATATCATATTTTGACACAGGCACGTAGTTGAGTAGCTAGCTCTTCGTATTACTTCTAATTGTGATTCTAGACTTGTTTGTGTCCTTCAGGATATATTTGGTGATGTGTTGGGACCGTATCGCAAGCATATCATAGATCTAGTATGATATAGGGGGTGCACTCCATGTGTTTGATATTTTGCTTGGTCGATATTTTCGATACCCCAACTAGAGTTGTTGCTCTTGTTTAGCTAGTGTATCTATGATATATATGTATATATGTATATATGTATATAAGTATATATTCTTTAGTTGTGTTCACACACACACACACACACACACACACACACACACACACACACACACACATATATATATATATATATATAGGGTAGTATCTTCATTTAAGCTTTGGGCATATAGTATCAGTCATTGGAGGTTAAGGAAGACTGTCATAGTGTGTTATTATAGAGTGGAGACTCTCATTACCTATAGGTCATTGGGGACTGTCATGCACATATATGAGCATTGTGGTGTTTGCTTGTTGCATTGCATCATGATAGAGGGGATGAGTTACACTGTGTTGGGCACTGCAGTACTTGGGTTTACCTGAGTTAGTGAAGTATATTTCACTTGCTAGTAATGCTGCAGGTATAAAGAGATCGAGTGCAGGTTGGTTCTGTAGGTGATCAGTGTACATCCAGAGATGTAGGGGTGGGGTAATAGGTAAAGGCAGAGAGCAGTGATCCTAGGGTGCCATGTGTATAGAACAGTATACACATGTGCCCAATGGTATGCCAAGGTAGTGTAGGTAGATGTGTGAGATTGTTCAAGTGAGCTAATAGAGAAGTATAAGTTGGTGTCATGTAGTGTATTGAGTGTGAGCACAGGTCAAGCAGAAATACAACAGCAACATCAGCAAGAAAGACATAACAGATTAATCTGTAGTTAGTGGACTGCATTATAATGCAACAATAGTAGCAAGGATAATAGGACAGTGTAGTGTACACACTGCAATGGGGAAGGATTGGTGCTCGAGATTGAAGGGGGTAGGGGCAGCAACGGCACTGGCAGCTAGGTGCACTTCAGTGCAGTGTAACTGCTCTGATAGCTATCACCAGACCAAGTAGCAAGTAGTAGTAGCAGCAAGTTAAATTGGAAGATGTACCTGTGTGCAAGGTAAGCCACGATTAAGTGCAGTATCAGTTAGTGAATAATGTTAGTTAGATTGTTGGTTGTTAACAGTTTGTTAGTTGATATTAGTATATCTATGTACATGTTAGTTAGTTAAAGATATATATTATATGTTAGTATATATGTTAGTGTTGTATATCAAGTGTATAGAGGTTAGTTATTTATGAAGTCAGTTAGTAGTGTTAGAAGGTTGGTAAGTATGGTATATGATATCAATTTGATTAGTTAGTTATATACTAAATAGAGTATATAGTATAAGTATTGGTTAGGTTTAATACCTAGTTCTTGAATTACCTTGAGATACACCAAGGTAACGTCAAGGTATTTGGCTTACTTTAGGTATTGGTAATGAATACCAAAGGGTAGCTAGGTATTGATTCCATGGTGGCTCAAAGCCAAGGTAATCAATATAGAGTTAGTTTTAGCTAATGAATAGCTAGTATTATATATAGATAGTGCTATGTATTTGTACTTAGTAGCTATGATACTCTAGTATCCTAATATAGCTAGTATAGCCTAGATAAGTAGTGTATAGACCCAATAACCAAGAGATAGACTCAAACAACCTAGAAATGGCTACTTTGACCTAGTTTGACTTAGATTTGGCCCAATGACCTAGATTTGGACTAGTTTAATTTATTTTCATTCCAAAATCTTGTATTGATGTAATATTCCATATTTAGGTCTCCAAGGCACCATTCCGGACATCTTTAATAGTGTTCACCGGATTCCAGGCAAGTACATTCTCTGAGAGTTTTTTGTTTATCATATACTCTATGTTTCTTATATGTAGTGTAGATATCCTTGATTTCCTGACACTTGGTTACACGGATTGGTATTCCTGGATCCCGTCATGAGATGTTATTCCTGGTAGTTTCGGGCGTATTCTTGTGCAAGTTCTGTAGTTCCTGTGCAAGTATGGACACTAATTTATGGGAAAATTAGCTCCCTTCTCATAGAATCTCATGTTATAACGTGCTATGGTTGGATCCATTATACCAGTTGGGGACGGAAAGTATTTAGTGTAGATATGTGATCATACCCCATAGTTCTTGATTTCCTTATATAGTGTTAATCATAAATGACACGTGTAACACCCCGTTCCGCTCAAGCGGACTGCCGTCTCAATCGGCAATCGGGCAGCTGTCCCGACCCGCTTTGCCTCAAAAGAGAAGCAAAGAATATCCAGACTTGTCCCTACAGGAATTCGGCTTGGACTTTCAGAGGCTCGCTCAGACGTATCGCTCTACCGAGGCAAATCATCGCTAAGGTGGGTGGCTACGGTGAACTTGTCTTTGCTTAGCCAGCACACATAAAATCTGGAATATTCATGCTAGTCGCTAGGTGAATCACCCCCTGCATGCTAATAAATCCAACGCACCTAGCTAAGGGAATAATCCCAACCTGTATTGCTATGCTAGAACATGGAAAATGAAATACTGCTTATATATGTTCAGACCCTCGCATGCTAAGTCCCTTAACGGTTTCATCTCTCGGACTACCTTCGGGCCCGAGCAACGTGCCTGCTTATGTTCCTTAGAAATGCATGCTTGTCTGCTTGATTGTTACCGTATTTTCATCCAAACCCCGGGAGACTACTACGTAGTTGTTCCATGCCTGAACGAACCTGCAAGTATTCGGGACCACTAGGTCACCAAGGCAATCTCCGCCCCAGGAGAATTGCATCAAGGCAAAAGACAGTCACTGAACAATGAAACAGGCAATGCATCTTGTATTGTACTATTGTTGCCCCAACCAAGGCTCCGTTCGATCATGGACAACCAGTGCACAGGAAAACGGTCTCGCGGGCGATGCTGGGGCATTGGCGTCGACCCGGTCCGGGCGAGACCAATTGTTCTTAGTCTCTTGTTCGGCGGAATGGCTTGCAGCGCCTCTTGTACTTTGTTGCAAAGCATTCTCGTCTAGACTAAATAGTCTCTTGTTCGTCGGAATGGCTTGCAGCGCCTCTTGTTCCTTGTTGCAAACTATCTCGTCTAGACTATACCGTCCATATGGCATATGCCAGTGATCGCCTTGTATTGAACTTGTTGCATGCTTGATGGTAAAGAAATAAAAGATAACAAGTAATCCTCGCTTAGCGGCTATCCGCGTGCGAGGCACTGTATCGCATTAAGAGCAACTAAACACCTGAACGATCTTGAAATAAATACTCTTGTTTGCATATGCTATGCCTCCTGAATGTTTATACATGCCCTGCTTAAATTAACAATGTTTGCCTTGGACAGGGAAGGATAAATGGTAAGTTGGTAAGTCTCGCCGTGTTTCCTCAAACATCGCACGACGCACTGCCCGACACGATAAGCTATTCAATGTTTGCATGAAACTGATCCTAAGGCAACTAGAAAGACAACTTAATAGTTGTGCACGGAACCTGTATTACGTGTTTGGATTTGTCGAGCGGGCGAGTAGCTTCCCCACCAGTGCATTCAATGTACTGATAATCCACCAGTTTGTATGCAGGGTGCGGGAGAACCTCGTTCGGTGCGGATGCCTCCAACGTGCATGCTTAGGCGTGAAGATCACTCCGAAGCAACGGTGCGTCCGGGACTGAAGCACATATACAAGACATAAGTTGTGAACATCGCCTGACCATCGCCTGTACAATCATTCCACAATTGTAGCCACTTGGCACGCTTTATGTTTTAGAGAGAGAGGCTTGAGCGACTTATAATCTCGGCTATACGCCGTCTGTAACACATGTTCATATCAATAAAGAGTTGCTTTATTTCAACTTGTGTTTCAATGCTTCCGCTATATTGTCGACTCAGTGAACCTGTTACCGATCGCCTATGCGTTCATGACTCCGCTGCACTCGGACAATCTGTGCGACTCTGTGGCTTAGAACTCTTGCCGCCAGCCAATGAACCATGGCCTTGTATAGGCGTGGATCACGCTCGTGCGGCATCACGCCCGGATGGGTTAAGCGATCGTTCCGCGGAAGCACTGGCGAGGGTGATTTCCACCTAACGGGAACGGCCGATTTGCCTGCGGGAGATCGGGGCATGACAACACGTATGATTAACTAGGCCGTGGTTCTTGAGCAGTACCTAAGCCGATCACATGTTGTCACTCGTACTCACTCACTAAGATAGGTGTATCTCTTTATTTTCATATATGATGTTCGTATTTCCTGTACGTATTTCTTATATTTTTTTATTCATGTATATTCCTGCTATGCTCTATTCATCTTGTATATGCTCTCTATTTACTAATACATAGTTTTTATCATTTATTAGAACTATTTTTAGAGATGTACTTTGCTCCTTTCCTGACTGGATATATTTTTTCCATATGACACTAAGAAGTGGTATCCTACTAACTACGGGTCTCAAGACGTAGTTGGCTTAGAGCCAGAGACATTGGCTCAGGAGGGACTCATCCCGGTTGAGACAGACGGGCCATTACATGTAGCTCAATAGATAGGTTTTACTGGATTTATCTCCAGCATTTGACATTAGTATTCCTTTATATTTTTTTTATAACTCATTGGTTATATTTTGTATTGTGAGTTATATTTGACTATGCAGTCTTTATATCATATTCGTGCGATTATTCTATCTTATAGATCTAAAATTGAGTATTTATATTTTATTGGTGGCATTATATAACTTGATGATTATTATTGCTAGATAGATAGTTTATCCAGACAATGTTCTACCGTCGATACTGCTGCGTAGGTTGGACGTACCCATGTCTCGTGCCCTTATATTGGGTAAGGGTCGTGACATATTTTTAGTAGTGGCCCATGCAGGTCTTCGAGGTCATAAATATTATGATTCATAGTGGTGCTCTGAATTGAATGCTATTACGAGCCTGTTTCAGGATATAGGATATAGGCTATAGCCTAAGAATACTCAATCACAACTAGAAAAAACTCTATTGTTCAATTCGATTTTTCTTCCTTGATATTGATAAATTAAGCTTTAACTGTCCTTCTTTGAAAATATTCCATCTTGTGCCATATTGATTCTTTTCTTTCGCTTTGCTTTAGGATGCCTCCCAGGACTCGATCACAGCGTGGAGGAGCAGCTTCTGAAGGATCTATGACTTCCCGCGAGCCTGCACTAGTCACTTCTACGGTGATTGGCGTATTGGCTGCGTTCGGGGATCCAACCCCAGTATAGAGGGCTAATCCAGATATGACTGAGGCACTTCTACCTCCACCTCTTGTGCTAACAGATGCGACCCAGATGTTTGCACTATTTTGCGAGATACTGGAGGCTCAGAGGGCCCAGTCGGAGGTTCACCATAGGCAGACCAATATATTGCTGTAGGGTATTGAGAGTGCTCATCATATTGCCCGTGCTGCAGAAGAGAGAGATATTCCAGTCCAGCATCAAGTTGCTCCACAGGTTGCCCTGCTTTGGCCTGATAGTATTCAGGACTTCAAGAAGTTGGAACCTCAGGTCTTCAAGGGGATCGAGGGCATCGTTTATGCTAATGATTGGCTCGAGGATATCGAGCATCTCATAAGGGTATCCCGTCTTGCTGAAGATCTAAAGGTTGAGGCAGTGTGACTTCATCTATTCGACATCGCCCGTACTTGGTTCAAGAATGAGCCACTTTTTGCAGATGCGGGGTAGTCTTGGGGTGGTAGTTTGAGAGCCTTACTCAGGGGAGCATATCTGTGGAGGAGTATGCCATAGAGTTCAGAAGGTTGAGCCGATATTCGTAGTATTTGATAAGGGAGCCAGAGGTTTGGGATATCCGCTTTCGTGATGGTCTGAACTGGTAAATAAAGATCCTCATTCTGTCTTTCTATCAGACATATTCTTAGATACTTGTGGAGACACGCAAGGTTGAGCGGGAGTGTAACTTGAAGCCCAAGAGAGGCCGTAATTCTTTTCTAGGGGCTAGTAGCAGTGCAGGGCATGCTAAGCGTACTCATCTCTAGTCTAGTCATTTCCAGCAGCCACAACAGTATCCGACTCCAGCCAGGACGTTGGTTCACCAGGCACCACAAAAATAGCAGAGAGACACACAACACGCTTTCTGCCACTACTGTAAGAAGCCCGGCCATGTCTGGGAAGTTTACAGGAAAAGGTTGGGAGTTTGTTTGTATTGTGGTGCAGAGGGGCACCAGATGAGAGATTGTCCTACTAACCCTCTTCGTGCAGCTCAGGGAGTAGGTCCACCTCAGAGAGCACAGATGAGGCCACCTGCAGTACAACCAAGGGGACCGCCACTTCCGACCCAGTAGCAGCGTTATGCCCAGTACCAGCATTAGGGAGGTGCACCTCAGGGACGAGTGTTTGCTATGACGGTTGAGGAGGCCTAGCCCATCCGAGATGTCATTGCAGGTTTTGTTCTCCTTGATTCTTTTTTATCTTTAGCTTTGCTTAATAGTGATTCTTCTCATAATTTTGTATCTATTTCTTTTGCTTTGAAGCATCATTTGGTAGCTGAGTCTTTACTTAGGAGATGCAAGATCATGACCGAGGAGGCATTATCCTGGTTAGTTATGTTTGTAAGGATCAGAGAGTTACTCTGGGAGGCCGGGAGTTGAGTGTGTGTCTAGTTGTAATGCCACTTTCGAGCAACGACATTATACTCGGTATGGATTGGTTGAGTAGTCACCATAATAGTATAGATTTTAGAGGAGGTAGAGTTTTGTTTAGACCGCCAGGAGAGCCAGAGTTTGAGTTTGCCAGAGGAGATTTGAAGCTGTGAGAAGGCATTATCTTTGGAGCTATGATGGAAGACAAGGAGTTGTCGTATCCGTTGATAGCAGAGTTTTTGGATGTGTTTCCTGAGGAGTTTCCAGGTTTGCCGCCAGATCGAGATATGGAGTTCTCTATAGACTTGGTTCCCGGTGCAGAGCCGATTTCACAACATGTCTATAGAGTGAACAATAACGAGCTAGTCGAGATGAATAAGCAAGTGGATGAACTATAGGATAAAGGGTTTATCAGATCTAGTTCTTCATCGTGGGAAGCCTCGATATTGTTTGTACCGAAGAAGGATGGATTGGTACGCATGTGAATCGATTACAGGGCATTGACTAATCTCACTATCAAGAAAAAATATCCGTTGCCACTGATTGATGATTTGTTCGATCATTTAAGTGGCGCCAAGGTGTTCTCCAAGATAGACTTGAGATCAGGCTACCACCAGGTAAAAGTGAAATCGAAGGACATTTTGAAGACTACTTTTTGGACTCAGTATGGCCAGTATAAGTTTATGGTGATGCCGTTTAGGATGACTAATGCCCCGACGGTGTTTATGAATTTGATGAACAAGGTATTCTACTAGTACCTTGACAAGTTCATGGTGGTATTCATCGATGACATTCTCATATACTCTAAGACGCCAGAGGAGCACGAGGAGCATCTACAAATTATTTTGGATGCTTTGAGGAAGGATAAGTTGAATGGGAAGCTATCCAAGTATGAGTTCTTCCTGGACAAGGTTGAGTTCTTGGGGCATATTGTGACAGGTGATGGGATTTCAGTGGACTCGAAGAAGATCACAGCAGTGCAGTCTTGGAAGACCCCGAGTTCAGTAGAAGAGATCAGGAGTTTCTTGGGTCTGGCAGGCTACTACAGGAAGTTTATGTAAGATTTTTTGAGGATTGTTGAGCCGATGACCATACTCACTAGGAAGGACGTGAGTTTGTTTGGACAGAAGAGTGCCAGATTGCTTTTGAGGAATTGAAGAAGAGGTTGACGTCTGCTCCTATTTTGACGTTACCATCAGGGTCTGGAGGTTTCACTATCTATATTGATGCATCGGGGAAAGGGTTGGGTTATGTTCTCTAGCAGAATGGAAAGTTGATTGCCTATGCATCCAAGCAATTATGTCCTCATGAGAAAAAATATCCTACCCATGATTTGAAGTTGGCGGTGGTCATCTTTTCTCTAAAATTATGGAAATATTATCTGTATGAAGAGCGTGTGGAGATCTTCACGGACCACAAAAGCTTAAAGTATGTTTTCACTTGGAAGGAGATGAACATGAGGCAACGTCGGTAGCTAGAACTGATAAAGAATTTTGATATATCTTTACAATATCACCTAGGGAAGGCCAATGTAGTTGCCGATTCCTTGAGCAGGTATCTAGTAGCTATGTTTCTAACGAGGGACCGACATTTATTGGAAGATCTAGATAGCCTGGACATTGAGGTGATAGTTCCAGGTTTTGCAAAGCAGATGTGGGGTTTGCAGATACATTCAGATTTGATGGACATGATAAAGGCAGCCCAGTATGAGGATGTATCTTTGAGGAGCATCAGAGCCCAGGTGAGAGCAGGATTAGAGAATGAGTTCACCATTGCTGAGGATGGTTCTTTGAGGAAAGCAACCAGATTATGTACGCCTAGTGGAGAGCTGCATAAGGAGGTATTATAGGAAGCACATCGCTCTCAGTATTCTATACATCCAGGTGTCTACAAGATGTGATATGCGAGAGTGTGTATGGTGGTATGGAATAAAAAGGGAGGTGTGTTACTACCATATTTAGGAAGGGTATTTTGGTTATTTTATAATTAATTAATGTTCTTATGGTATATTTATTATTGTATTATTTATTTATTTGTAGATGCTATATTTTTATTAGACTTGTGTTAGTGGACTTAACTAGATTAGAATGGACTCATGGACCAACATTAATTCTAGCTAGATTTAAGCCCAACAAACAAGCCCATTCATTAGGAGGATGACTTAATTAGTTAAACCAATTGGATTAGAACCTTCCCTCCTTAAATAGTTCCTTCATGACAAGCCCCAAGGGATATTATATATTTTTTATAGTGACTTGAAGTAGGGGGCAAGGACGACCACAAAGGGGAGGAGAGAGACTCTCTCTCTTCATCCATTTATCTTATTTCTAGATCTAGAATTTTTCTCTTCCAATTCCTTCTATATATCACCATTGAATGCTATTAAAAAAAGGAGAAGACAAGGATCTAAAAGGAGGAGGAAGGAGCACAAGTTGAAGGCTCTTGACACTTATTTGGAGACTTGCATTGGGAATCCATCTCCCAATAGGTGCAATTCAGTTTTTTCTGTCTATTTAGACTCTAAATCTGTAGTTTAATCATTAGGAACCCTCCCATATACTAAGGCTACCCGTATAAAGTGGAATTAGGTTCATAGGAGACCTATGGAGGAAGTTATGGTGTATTTTGTGCCAATTTTGGAGGAATTTTGAGATTGGCACATCATGTATTTGTCAATAGGTCAATTAGACCAAATTGACATGTGTTTGACGTTATGAGATTAGTGTCATGTCCACAATTGGATATGTGTAGGCCGTATCATGACAATTTGGCGATACGGATTAATTTGGGGGTTTTCTTCCGACTCGTGGGTTTGAGCATGTCATATTTTGGCACGGGCACGTAGTTGAGTAGATATCACTTCATGTTACTTCTAATTATGATTATAGACCTGCTCGTGTCCTTTAGGATGTGTTTGGTGGTGTGGTGGAGCCGTATCACAAGGGTATCTTAGATTGAGTGCGATACGGGTTCGGTGCACTCCACATATTTGTTATTTTGTTTTTAATTCATTAGACCTGTGTATAGCTAATTAAGTATTATATATGAGTTATATAGCTATATATAGCTATATATTGATTATATAATCATTTACCTATGTTCTTACTTGTATTGATGTGTTCTTAGATGCATAATGGTTTGGGGGGTTAGTGTAGACTGTTTTGGAAGTATTGGGGACTGTTGCACAAGTGTAGACTTAATTGAGATCACTTGTGGACTGTTTAGAGTGGAATGTCAACTGTAGAGGGGGATCCTATTCAACAGCAGCGAGATGAGCCTGTGTGCACAGTGCACTGTCGGGTTGGAGTATGTTGTACACTGTATGCACAGCAGGGTGTTGGAGTCGAGTTTTGTTGTGTTTCAGCAAGGTCGAGTAGCAGCACAGTTGGAAGAATTTTGAGGACTTTGTATTAAACTTATGCAACCTGAATCTGCATAGGACACGTGTCCCATCATGAGTTAACGCATATAACTGCTTCTCGAGGATCATGGCATGCAAGCCATATAGGTAACTGCCCTCGCGTAGAGATGGTTGGCGTAAAAGCCAAATAACTGTCTCTGTGGCGTAAAAGCCAAATAACTGTCTTGTTGGCATAAAAGCCAAATAGCTGTCTTGTTGGCGTAAAAGCCAAATTCTGCATAAAACTTGATACTTTGCAAAATATAGCCTGAGTTGGCGTATTTCGAGGAGATAGCATACAGCGTACTCCTATAGTTGAAAATAGCATGGTTGGCGTAAAACGTAAGGATGGTGATGTAAGCGTATTAGTCACAGTTTTAGCTCTCCCAGTCGTTTAAAACTAGAACAAAATCTCGTGCATTAAATGCAGAGATCTGCCCTCATTTCGTGCATTAAATACAGAGATATACCTCGAGCTTTATACAAAAAATAGCTTTTGACGTGGCATCTGCTTTCGTCTCCTCTTGAGCATAAAGACTCATTTTTGCCCATGTAGAATAGGCAACATATTCTTTGAATGCGTAAAAATAACTTGTATCAAGAATATGTCACTAAACGACAGTCTGGGTCTCTGTGCAAAATCATTATCACAGCCCTCCTCTTGATCATCGTGTAGTACTTTTGTCAGGAGTGAGGTTCACTGTTTTATCTGACAGATTCATCCGAGGAATACGAAGAGTTCCTCGTATGAATTTACGTTGCATTAAAAACAAACATAATTTACGCCGGGGGAAGGTGTAGCAACCTTTTATGCCAAAACAGCCTTGAAGCGCTGCGTTACGTGGACAGCTCTGAAGCTCTTCTTTATGCCAATAGCTTTGAAGTCATATTTTACGCCACACAACGCTGAAGCCCTATTTTATGCAAGGAATTCTGAAACCATGTTTTACGCTACACATCCTTGAAGCGCTGTTTTACACGGACTTCATGCATGTTGGGTTTTGACTGTATGATATGCGTACAATTCTCCAGCATATTTCATGCTTCTACAAGACTCCCTTCAAAGTTTTTAAATTCCTTGTAATTTGAAATACTTTGAATGAAGCATGAAGTGGTTAAATTTAACTCGTTCTTCGAGGCTAATTTTTTGGCGATATTTAAGGAGTTGTTGGGATTCTGTGCGTTCTCTTTTGCCTATATAAAGGCAAGCAAGTGAATTTGTTTTTCCATACTCCCTTCACTATAAAGATGGCCGCTGAGATTCATTGGGCTGTACTGAGGAAGAAGAAGATTATGCTCTTCCAGCATGTAGGGAGCCGTAAAAAGAGGCATCTTCTAGCAAATATCTTCTGCAACGATGGATCATGGAAGGATATCATAGCTTCCTTTGCTCGAGATAATCAGCAATTTTATATGGCGATTCGTCAAAGAGAGAGGAAGGGTCGTATTAGACCACATAACTTGCTAGCTGTATTTTCCCCTATTATGAAGCAGGACCCTGGTGGGCAGCTTGGCCGTGTCTTCCAGTATTGTGTTGGGTCTGAATCCCTAACACAAGTCTGAGCATGGCCGCCAATGACGTATGGAGGGGGGCTTGAATAATTTAAACAGGCCCACTTCTGTATCCTCCCGCCATTAACCATTTTCTTGTTCATCGGCCAAAGAAGCCGAAGAAGTGCCGTAGAAGAAAAACTGAAGATCTCCGTCTGATGAGAACCTAGCGTAATAGATTCCCGTCGTGATCTTGAATATTAATAAAAAATCCTTTGTAAAATAGATTTCCATCATATGTAATTATGATTAATAAACTTGTCTTCTTTTACGCCTCTTTGATTTGCCATATTGCTGTGAGGAAGTCTGATAATATGCAGCTTCAGCATGCTTGAGTAATTTTTTATGCTGACTCTGACAAATATGCTTTCCGTCATGCTCTGACTTTTACGCATAGAGAAATATGCGTAAAAACTTTTCAGCATTAAATTGTCTTGAAAATGCAATTGTCATGCTGTTTTTGGACGAGGAGTCACATAGAATTCTGAACTGTCACTTCTCTAATATGAAGAACTTCTGTTCAGAACATCATCTTCAAGAATGGCCTTCTGAAAGTTTCTCGAAACAGGGCATGAAATGTCCGCCGAATAGGCCATACTCAAACTTAGATGTAAAGGATTCTAGCTAGACATCAAATGAACTTCCAATGGCCAAGGAAGAAGAGTCATCTTCAATATAGATGGACATTTTTAGGGAACTCCTTGACCCTTAGTCTGTTGAAGTCCTCCTGCCTGAAGAAGAGGAGAAGTTTACTGAATACTCGTCGTCTTGTTTACAAATGCTGACATCTGTGTATTTTAGGCACTTGCAATGTTTTGTAACCAAGAAGGAGCATTTTCTGCGTAAAACCCTTAAAATTGGCTTTCTCGAGTATAAGACCCAAGTTATCAAGATATACGCGTATTCCGTCCTGCGCAATTTAAGATATGCGAAAAGTCATAAATCCGTAGCATCTGTAGCTTCTGAGCGTAAAATCGTAAATCTGTAGCTTCCGAGCGTAAAATCATAGATCTGTAGCTTCTGAGCGTAAAATCGTAGATCTGTAGCTTCTGAGCATAAAAGCTTCTGAGCGAAAAATCATAGATCTGTAGCTTTTGAGCGTAAAATCGTAGATCTGTAGCTTCTGAGCAAAAAAGCTTCTGAGCATAAAATCATAGATCTGTAGCTTCTGAGCGTAAAATCGTAGATCTGTAGCTTTTGAGCGTAAAAAGCTTCTGAGCGTAAAATCATAGATCTGTTACGCAGCATGACTGTCCGCCTTCCTTTTTAAATGATCGGCTGACGTAGTCCCAAATCATAACTGATCAGATAAGATCGAATTCGGTTAAAGATTCGAAGAGTTATCTGAACTCTATAAATAGCCCTAGGTCCTGAGAGAGAAAAACCCTTCATCTATCTCTGCAAAATCCTTCGTCTCTTTCTGAGAACTCTTCTTCTTCGTCTCTTTTCTGAGAACTCAGATTCGCCATGGCACCAAAATAGGCCTCCGCGGCTAAGGGAAAGAAAGCCGCTTCCTCATCTCGCTCCTCTGCTCAAGCACGAGCGACTCCGACAAGGCCAAGCGAGCCTCGTTCTGAACGAAGTGCTCCACCGTCTAGCTGCGCTCCGGGCATCACATGTAAAGACTTCGAGAGGAGAAAAATCCTTCGAACACGTTGTACGTGTATGCGCCAATACGCCCACATTCCTAATGTGTCAGCGTAAAACTCCATATTTTTGCAGTCTAGCATAAAACTCAGACTGTCAAAATTTGGCGTATACTGCAAACCTTGTGTTTTACTCACTGGAGGTAAATTCCAACATAAAACTCAAATTTTTGCAATATGGCGTAAAAGCTCAGACTGCCATATTTTGGCGTATACTGCAAACCTTGTGTTTTAAGTACTGGAGGTAAATTCCAGCATAAAACTCAAAATTTTACAATCTGCCGTAAAAGCTCAGACTGTCAAGTTTTGGCGTATACTGCAAGAGTGTAGCGTCTAGCATAAAATTGGCTTATTTTCTTGCTTCTTGCAGTGGACCTACAAATTCCCCCTATGGCTGAAGTGATGGGCTCTGCTGCTAGAATGCTGAATTCCAACTATCTGGAGGACTTGTCCCATGTGACATTTCCCATCTCTGGAAACGAGTATCCTCAAGAAAGGGGAACTCTGATCTCAGCCCAAGGAGAACGAATGTTGCTGAGTATGATCAGTGGGGAGCCCCTAACATACATAGATGGGACTGAGTATAAGAAACTAGCTTTCTTATTTGGGGACGTTATTGATAAGCAGTCTCAGACCAAGCCCAAGAAGGAAGATTGGGTATTTTCTGCTGAGGGCACGATCATGTATCTGCTAAAGATGCCCAGAGATTACCATATCTCTGCATTCTTCCATGCCACACATCCCAGAAAGATGTCATGGACTCTGACTCTCGATCTTCATGGCCAGCTGTCACGACCCGTACCCGATGTAAGGATACTAGTCGGAAACAATGCCCAGCCTACGCCGCAGAATCGGCGGTAGAACGTTGTCTAGATAGTCTTTCTAAAGTAATGAACCACCAATAATGATAGAATACTCAATCACAGAACTAAGATAGAATGAGCACGAAACAGATAAGAATAGAATAGTCATCATACAACTCATGAGTTTAAAATAATACATCAATGAGTCTGAAGAGTAACAAATAAGCTGGAGACAAATCCAGTACAAAAGAATACTATCATACTACAAAGCTACACTCCAGGGTCAACTGTCTCAGTTGGGATAAGTCCCTCTTGAGCCAGGGTCTCCGAATCTAAACCCACAACATCCTGGGGTCCATAATAGGTAGGGTACTCCTCAGTGTCATCTGGAAAAATATATCCAGTCAGGAAAGGAGCAGAGTACATCTCTAACAGCAGTTCTAATCCATGATAAAAACTATGTAACAGTAAATAGCTATGGATAAACAAGATGCACAAAATAGATATAAGAGATATATAGACAATAAGGAAATACTGGAAAGAAATACAATAATGAACAATATGCCAATGAAACAATAATACTAATGACTAAGTGTGTGAGTACTAGCTTAACATGTGATCGGCTTGGGCAAGATACAATACGGCCTGGCTAATCATACGTGCGGTGCATGATCAATACTATTCGCTTACCAATACTTTATTCAATAGGGATTTGATCACATATCTATACTAATACTCCCCACCCCCAACTGGTATAATAGATCCAACCACGGTATGCTATGGCACTAGATTCCCCAAGAAGAGAGCGACTCCTCCCGAAAATTGGTGTCTGTACATGTACAAGATAACCAATAAAACAATACTTGCACCATATACACCATATACCAAGGAATAACATCTCATGACGAGATCCGGATATACCAATCCGTGTAACCATAGTGTCAAGAGAAACATGTATATCTACACTAGATACAACGAACATAGAGGATATCATAAATGAGAAACTATCAGAGAATGTACTCGCCTGAAGTCCAATAAAAAGTCTCACAGATGTCTGACTCGGTGCCTCGAAGACCTAGATATAGAATACCACATTAATACAAGGTCCCGGAAAGAGAACAAGTCAAACTAGTCAACTTCTAGGTCAATAAATAAATTCTAAGTTAAAAGTCAACTATGGTCAACTCTAAAGTCAACTAAAGTCAAACATGGTCAAACCAAGGTCAACCTCTCAAGACATCTATATAAATAATATAGAAAATAAAATACAATAATTTAGGAATCAAAATTAGATCCCAATTGATACCCACACAAAGTATACTAATAATACAATATTATACACTCTAAATAATGTATATATACAAACCAATATTTATACAAGTAAAATAATATATTATTATTAGTATTATACTACACAAAAGCACACATATATAATAATATATAATATATAAATTAATTCTGCCAAATCGTCACTGAAAACAGTGAGCTGAAAATACAATTTAAATAAAACAGTTTATAGTGACAGTCTCAACTGTCACAGAAAATCTGTCACAGAAACTCTATATATAAACCACTGCTGTCACAGTTTGATGACAGTTTCAAACTGTCACAGAAAACCGTCGCTGAAGGATTTGCCGCTCATAACTGTCCGCAGCATTAATGACAGATCTGTCATTAATGCCGAACCACTGTTACAGCGGCTGTTGTAACCGATCGAAATAATGACAGTTTTCAACTGTCATTAAACCTACTATCACCAAAAAAATATATATATATATATAATATATATATAAACATATAAATCAATATATATATATATATATATATATATATATATATATATATATATATATATATATATATATATATAAAACAATTAATAACTATATACTTATATATATACAATTAAATACTATTAGTTACAAAACACAATGCACATATTAATGTACGTATTTTACATGGCTAGAAACACACATAAAAATACATTCATTAAATTAACAATTAAATTTATAATAATTATAAATAATATAATTACACATTTAAACACATAAATATATTTTATAAAATATTTATGTATAATTTATGTTATTAACATAAGTACATATATAATTGCATGCAAGAAAGCTACATACATATATTTATACACCACATTAGAACACATAGAAATATCTATAGATCTATGCTATAATAAATACCATAATAAATAAACTAAAATAATATATAATATCTATATATATTTACTAATTATAAATAAAGAATTTAAAGCATAAATAATTAGATCTACACATAAACACACCAAATTGGAGAGTATCACACCGTATCCCACTAGATCTAGGATACGCATGTGACACGAGTCCAACACACAACCAATTGCACCCCGAAGGACACAAACAAGTCACAAATAATATTTATGAACAAATCAAAGTGTCAAAAGTAGATCTATGTGTCCGTGTCAAAATACGACATGTTCAAAGCCCCGTGTCGGAGGGAAACCCCCAAAATGACACGTATCACCAAATAGTTGGGATACGAACCACATGTACCCAAATATGGACACGACACAAGCCCTAAACACATAATCACATGCCCAATTGATCTATAGGATCAATTGACACACACAACAAAATGTCAATTCAGAATTCCAACAAAATTGACACAAAAAGCACCATAACTTTCTCCATGGGTCTCCTATGAACATAAAACAAAGTCCTATGGGTAGTACATACATATGGGTTGATTTTACATGATTAAATCTCAGATTTAGAAGCTATTTTAATGGGAAAAACTGAATTATACCTATTGGGAGATGGATTCCCAATGAAACCTCAATTGAGATGAACTTGCTCCCAAATTGTAGATCCTTGCTCCTCTTTGTAGATCCTTGCTTCCTCCTTCTAGATCCTTGCTTCTCAACTTTCTAATGGTGAATTGGGAAGAATTTGGAATGAATTTGGTGGGAAATTGGAATGGAAATGGAGGGAATTTGGGAGTAGAAAATTCTAGATCTAGATTTGGAATGAGAATGAGAGGAGAGAGAAATTTCCCCCCTCTTTTAATAGGCCGGCCTTGCCCCTCTTCCAAGCAATTATAAAATATCCAATGTACCCCTTGGGGCCTCTATGAAGAAATAATTAAGGAAGGAAGCTTCTAGTCTAATCACTTAATTAATTTAATCCATCTCCTTAACTATGGGCTTTCTAAATGGGCCAAATCTAACTATTTAATTCATGTTGGTCCATGGGTCCAAACTACACTAGTTGGGTCTACTAAAATAAGTCCAAAATAATTAAATAATATCCAACAATAATTAAATAATACAACAAAAATTATTTACCATGCACAATATTTATTTAAATAGAAAATTACTTAAATACCCTTTTTCCTAAAATGTGGTAGTGACAAGTCTACCCTCCTTAAAATAATTTCGTCCTCGAAATTTAAAGATGAAAACTACCCCCAGAAAATCACAGAACAGAACTAAAGAATCACAATTAACTAATGAACAGAATATAACTAGAAAATAACATACCTCAAGGTACAAACAAATATGGATAACGCTCTCGCATGTCATCCTCTCTCTCCCAGGTAGACTCCCCCTGAGAGTGATGCCTCCATGCGACGCGTACCAAAGGAATAGTCTGGTTCCTCATCACCTTCTCTCTCCGATCCAGAATCTCAACTGGCTGCTTTGGATAGCTAAGAGTAGGGCCCACCTCTATCTCTTAGTGATCCAATACATGACTAGGATCTGCCACGTATCGTCTCAACTGCGACACATGAAACACGTTGTGCACTCCCTCCAATGCAGGTGGCAAGTCTAGTCTATAAGCAACTGCACCGACCCTCTCTAGAATAGTGAAAGGTCCGATGAATCGCGGACTAAGCTTTCCGCCTCCACCGAAGCGAATCGTGCCTCGTGTCAGAGAAATCCTCAGAAACACCAAACCACCCACCTAAAACAAAACACCATCTTAAGAACTTAATCTATAACAAACAAGAACAAGCACAAACAAAATTTAAACTATACCTCGAACTCCAAAGGTCTCCGATGGCTATCGGCCCAATGCCGTTGTCTGTCCTGCGCCACTCGAAGTCTGTCTCTGATCAACTGAACCTTCTCCGCTGCATCCACAACCATCTCTGGTCCAAGCAAAAATCTCTCTCCAACATCGTCCCAAGACAAAGGAGTACGACACCTCCGACCATATAGAGCTTCAAAAGGTGACATCTCTATACTGGCCTAGTAACTGTTGTTGTAAGCAAACTCTACCAAATGGAGATGGTCCTCCCAAGAACCCCCAAAATCTAGTACACAAGTGCGCAACATATCCTCGAGAGTCTGGATAGTCCTCTCTGACTGTCCATCTGTCTGGGGATGATATGCAGTACTGAACTTGAGCTGAGTGCCCAAACTCTCCTGCAAACTCCTCCAGAAATGAGAAGTAAAACGACTATCCCGATCTGAGACTATGCTGACGGGAACTCCATGTATCCTAACGATCTGCCTCACATACATCTCTGCCAGCTTCTCCGTAGACAAACCCACCTTGAAAGGCAAAAAATGGGCCGACTTGGTCAACCTATCAACAATGACCCAAATCGCGTCTTTCCTTCCTGGAGATCGTGAAAGTCCGGACACAAAATCCATAGTAATGTATTCCCACTTCTACTCTAGAATGGGTAATGGCTGAAGTAAACCTCCTGGCCTCTGCCTCTCGGCTTTCACCTGTTGGCACACTAAGCATCTGGATACAAACTGTGCCACTTCCCTCTTCATGCCATACCACCACACACTCTCTCGCATATCCCGATACATCTTGTTAGCACCTGGATGTATGGAATACTGAGAGCGATGCGCTTCCTGTAACACCTCCTCTCGTAACTCCCTACTAGGTACACACAATCTAACTCCATGCCTCAAAGATCCATCTGCTGCAATAATGAAATCATCCTCCAATCCTGCTCTCACCTGAGCTCTGATACTCCTTAGAGATACATCATCATACTGTGCTGCCTTGATCCTGTCCATCAAATCTGAGTGTATCTGCAATCCCCACATCTGTATAGCACACCCAGGAACAATTACCTCAATGTCCAAGCTCTCCAAATCCTCCAACAAATATCGATCCTGCGTCAAGAACATAGCTACCGGATACCTGTTTAAAGCATCGACAACTACATTTGCTTTCCCAGGATGATATTACAAAGAGATATCAAAAATCCTTTATCAGTTCCAACCACCGACGCTGCCTCATGTTCAACTCCTTCTGCGTGAAAACGTACTTCAAGCTTTTGTGGTCTGTGAAGATCTCCACACGCTCTCCGTACAAATAATGTTTCCACAACTTCAGGGCGAATATGACAGCTGCCAACTCCAAATCATGGGTAGGATAGTTCTTTTCATGAGGACGCAATTGCCTGGATGCATAGGCAATCACTTTCCCATGCTGCTGAAGAACACAACCTAAACCCTTCCCCGATGCATCACTATAAATAATGAAACCTCCGGACCCTGATGGCAACGTCAAAATAGGAGCAGACGTCAATCTCTTCTTCAACTCTTCAAAAGCAACCTGGCAATCCTCCGTCCAAACAAACTCCACATCCTTCCTTGTGAGTCTGGTCATCGGCTCGGCAATCCTCGAAAAATCTTGCACAAACTTCCTGTAATAGCCTGCCAATCCCAAGAAACTCCTGATCTCTGCTACCGAACTCAGAGTCTTCCAAGATTCCACTGCTGAAATCTTCTTCGGATCCACTGAAATACCATCACCAGTCACAACATGCCCCAAGAATTCTACCTTGTCCAAGAAAAACTCACATTTGGACAACTTCCTATAAAGCTTCTCCTTCCTCAGCACATCCAACACAATCCTCAAATGCTCCTCATGCTCCTCCGGTGTCCTCGAGTATATGAGTATGTCGTCGATGAACACCACCACGAACTTGTCAAGGTACTGGTGGAACACCTTGTTCATCAAGTTCATAAATACCGCTGGTGCATTAGTCAAACTAAACGGCATCACCATAAACTCGTACTGACCATACCGAGTTCTAAAAGCAGTCTTCGGTATGTCCTCCAGCTTCACCTTCACCTGATGGTAGCCTGATCTCAAATCTATCTTAGAAAATACCTTCGCACCACTCAACTGATCAAACAGATCATCAATCTGTGGCAAAGGATACTTATTTTTGATAGTGAGATTATTCAAAGCCCTGTAATCAATGCACATGCGCACCGATCCATCCTTCTTTGGTACAAACAATACTGGAGCTCTCCATGGTGAAGAACTCGATCTGATAAACCTCTTATCCTGCAATTCGTCTACCTGCTTCTTCAACTCGACCAGCTCGCTGTTGTTTACTCTATAGACATGCTGTGAAATTGGTTCTGCACCTGGCACCAAGTCTATAGAAAATTCAACATCTCGATCTGGTGGCAATCCTGACAATTCCTCAGGAAACACATCCAAGAATTCTGCTATCAACGGATGCGACAACTCCTTGTCTTCCACCATAGCTCCACAAATAATGCCTTCCTCCTGCTCCGCAGCTCCTCTAGCAAACTCGAACTCTGGCTCTCCTGGCGAACCAAACAAAACTCTACCTCCTCTACAGTCTATGCTAGCACGGTGCCTACTCAACCAATCCATCCCAAGTATAATGTCGTAGCTCGAAAGTGGCATTACAAGTAGACACGCACTCAACTCCCGGCCTCCCAGAGTAACTCTCCGATCCTTGCAAATATCATTAACCAGGATAATACCTCCCCCGGTCATGATCTTGCAAGTCCTAAGCAAAGACTCAGCTACCAAACCATGCTTCAGAGCAAAAGAAACAGATACAAAACTATGGGAAGCACCACTATCAAACAAAGCTAAAGCTGAAATGGAATCAAGAAGAATAAAACCTGCGATGACATCTCCGGTGAGTTCCTCCTCTTCGACGGTCATAGCAAACGCTCGTCCCTGTCGAGCACCTCCCTGCTGTTGATGCTGGACAAAATGCTGCTGCTATGTCGGAAGCAGTCCCCTCGGTTGTGCTGCAGGTGGTCCCGTCTGTGTCCTCGGAGCTGGAGCTGCTTCCTGAACTACACGACGAGGACACTCCCTTGATTGATGCCCTTCAGTACCACAATACAAACAAACTCCTAACCTTCTCCTGCAAACTTCCCAGATGTGGTCAGGCTTCTTACAGAAGTTGCATGGAGCTTGCTGTATCTGTCTCTGCTGCTGAGGTACCTGGTGAAAATGTGCTCTAGTTGGAGTCTGGTTCTGCTGTGGCTGCTGGAAAGGTCTGGACTGGAAATGAGAATGTTTGGCAGATACTGCACTGCCGTTGGCCCCCAGAAAAGAATCACGATCTCTCTTGGTCTTCAAACCCAGATCCCGCTCAACCATGCGTGCCTCCGCAAGTATCTCCGAGTATGTCTCATAAAAAGACAGAATGAGAATCTTCACTTCCCAGTTTTGACCCTCTCGGAAATGAATAGCTCGAACCTCCGGCTCCCTCACCAAGTACTCTGCAAATCGGCTCAACCTACCAAACTCTGCAGCGTATTCCTCCACAGACATGCTCCCCTGAATGAAACTCTCAAATTGTCTCCCCAAGTCAAGCCTGTCTATCCGGGCGAAAAACTTCTTCTTGAAAAGGTCCTTGAATACCTCCCAAGATTGTCCTGCGTCAACTAGAACCGGCTTATTCCTGAACCAAGTGCCAGCGACGTCGAACAGTTGAAGTCCTACCGCCTCAACCTTCAGATCTTCAGAAAGACGGGACACCCTCATAAGATGCTCAATGTCCTCGAGCCAATCATCAGCATAGACGATGCCCTCCGTCCCTTTGAAAACCCTAGGCTCCAGTTTCTTGAAGTCCTGAATGTTGCCTGGCCGAAGCTGAGCAACTTGAGGAACAACCTGCTGCTGGATCGGAACTCCTCTCTTAACTACAGCACGAGCAAGCTGATGAGCACTCTCGATGCCCTGCCGTAGGACGTCGGTCTGCCTCAGATGTGCCTCTGACTGAGCCCTCTGTGCCTCGAGCATCTCACGAAACAGTGTAAACATCTGTGACGCCTCTGCTGGCACAGGAGGTGGAGGTGAAAGCCCCTCAGATACAGCTGGCATAGTCCTCTGAGTAGGTAGTGGACCTCCAAAAGCAGCTGACACTCCAATCACCGGAGAAGTGACTGGTGCAGGCCCTCGGGATGTCGCAGACCTCTCAGAAGCTGCTCTCCCCTGCTGTGATCTAGTCTTAGGCAGCATCCTGAGACAAAGCGAAAGAAAGAATCAATATGGCACAAGATGTAAGACATCAAGGAAAGGACAGTTTAAGGGATCAAGTATCAATGTCAAAGGAGAATAGTTGAATCAAAAGAATTTTCCTAGATGTGATTGAGTATCTCAGCCTATATCCTATATCCTATCGCAGGCTTGCAGTAGTACAACTAAGTTGTCGCACTACCACGATATCACATACTTGTGAAGCTAGACCTGCATGGGCCACCACCAAAAACGTGTCACGAGCCGTACCCGATGTAAGGATACTAGTCGGAAACAATGCCCGGCCTACGCCGCAGAATCGACGGTAGAACGCTGTCTAGATAGTCTTTCTAAAGTAATGAACCACCAATAATGATAGAATACTTAATCACAGAACTAAGATAGAATGAGCACAAAACAGATAAGAATAGAATAGTCATCATACAACTCATGAGTTTAAAATAATACATCAATGAGTCTGAAGAGTAACAAATAAGCTGGAGACAAATCCAATACAAAAGAATACTATCATACTACAAAGCTACACTCCAGGGTCAACTGTCTCAGTTGGGATAAGTCCCTCTTGAGCCAGGGTCTCCGAATCTAAATCCACAATATCCTGGGGTCCATAATAGGTAGGGTACTCCTCAGTGTCATCTGGAAAAATATATCCAGTCAGGAAAGGAGCAGAGTACATCTCTAACAGCAGTTCTAATCCATGATAAAAACTATGTAACAGTAAATAGCTATGGATAAACAAGATGCACAAAATAGATACAAGAGATATATAGATAATAAGGAAATACTGGAAAGAAATATAATAATGAACAATATGCCAATAAAATAATAATACTAATGACTAAGTGTGTGAGTACTAGCTTAACATGTGATCGGCTTGGGCAAGATACAATGCGGCCTGGCTAATCATACGTGCGGTGCATGATCAACACTATTCGCTTACCAATACTTTATTCAATAGGGATTTGATCACATATCTATACTAATACTCCCCACCCCCAACTGGTATAATAGATCCAACCACGGTATACTATGGCACTAGATTCCCCAAGAAGAGAGCGACTCCTCCCGAAAATCGGTGTCTGTACATGTACAAGATAACCAATAAAACAATACTTGCACCATATACACCATATACCAAGGAATAACATCTCATGACGAGATCCGGATATACCAATCCGTGTAACCATAGTGTCAAGAAAAATATGTATATCTACACTAGATACAACGAACATAGAGGATATCATAAATAAGAAACTATCAGAGAATGTACTCGCCTGAAGTCCAATGAAAAGTCTCACAGATGTCTGACTCGGTGCCTCGAAGACCTAGATATAGAATACCACATTAATACAAGGTCCCGGAAAGAGAACAAGTCAAACTAGTCAACTTCTAGGTCAATAAATAAATTCTAAGTTAAAAGTCAACTATGGTCAACTCTAAAGTCAAACATGGTCAAACCAAGGTCAACCTCTCAAGACATCTATATAAATAATATAGAAAATAAAATACAACAATTTAGGAATCAAAATTAGATCCCAATTGATACCCACACAAAGTATACTAATAATACAATATTATACACTCTAAATAATGTATATATACAAACCAATATTTATACAAATAAAATAATATATTATTATTAGTATTATACTACACAAAAGCACACATATATATATACATATATATATACAATAATAATATATAATATATAAATTAATTCTGCCAAATCGTCACTGAAAACAGTGAGCTGAAAATACAATTTAAATAAAACAGTTTATAGTGACAGTCTCAACTGTCACAGAAACTCTATATATAAACCACTGTTTTCACAGTTTGATGACAGTTTCAAACTGTCACAGAAAATCGTCGCTGAAGGATTTGCCGCTCAAAACTGTCCGCAGCATTAATGACAGATCTGTCATTAATGCCGAACCACTGTTACAGCGGCTGCTGTAACCGATCGAAATAATGACAGTTTTCAACTGTCATTAAACCTACTGTCACCAAAAATAAAAATATATATATATATATAATATATATAAACATATAAATCAATATATATATATATAAAACAATTAATAACTATATACTTATATATATACAATTAAATACTATTAGTTACAAAACATAATGCACATATTAATGTACGTATTTTACATGGCTAGAAGCACACATAAAAATATATTCATTAAATTAACAATTAAATATATAATAATTATAAATAATATAATTACACATTTAAACACATAAATATATTTTATAAAACATTTATGTATAATTTATGTTATTAACATAAGTACATATATAATTGCATGCAAGAAAGCTACATACATATATTTATACACCACATTAGAACACATAGAAATATCTATAGATCTATGCTACAATAAATACCATAATAAATAAACTAAAATAATATATAATATCTATATATATTTACTAATTATAAATGAAGAATTTAAAGCATAAATAATTAGATCTACACATAAACACACCAAATTGGAGAGTATCACACCGTATCCCACTAGATCTAGGATACGCATGTGATACGAGTCCAACACACAACCAATTGCACCCCGAAGGACACAAACAAGTTACAAATAATATTTATGAACAAATCAAAGTGTCAAAAGTAGATCTATGTATCCGTGTCAAAATACGACATGTTCAAAGTCCCGTGTCGGAGGAAAACCTCCAAAATGACACGTATCACAAAATAGTTGGGATACGAACCACATGTGCCCAAATATAGACACGACACAAGCCCCAAACACATAATCACATGCCCAATTGATCTATAGGATCAATTGACACACACAACAAAATGTAAATTCGGAATTCCAACAAAATTGACCCAAAAAGCACCATAACTTTCTCCATGGGTCTCCTATGAACATAAAACAAAGTCCTATGGGTAGTACATACATATGGGTTGATTTTACATGATTAAATCTCAGATTTAGAAGCTATTTTAATGGGAAAACTGAATTATACCTATTGGGAGATGGATTCCCAATGAAACCTTAATTGAGATGAAGTTGCTCCCAAATTGTAGATCCTTGCTCTTCTTTGTAGATCCTTGCTTCCTCCTTCTAGATCCTTGCTTCTCAACTTTCTAATGGTAAATTAGGAAGAATTTAGAATGAATTTGGTGGGAAATTGGAATAGGAATGGAGGGAATTTGGGAGTAGAAAATTCTAGATCTAGATTTGGAATGAGAATGAGAGGAGAGAGAAATTTCTCCCCTCTTTTAATAGGCCGGCCTTGCCCCTCTCCCAAGCAATTGTAAAATGTCCAATGTACCCCTTGGGGCCTCTCATGAAGAATTAATTAAGGAAGGAAGCTTCTAGTCTAATCACTTAATTAATTTAATCCATCTCCTTAACTATGGGCTTTCTAAATGGGCCAAATCTAACTATTTAATTCATGTTGGTCCATGGGTCCAAACTACACTAGTTGGGTCTACTAAAATAAGTCCAAAATAATTAAATAATATCCAACAATAATTAAATAATACAACAAAAATTATTTACCATGCACAATATTTATTTAAATAGGAAATTACTAAAATATCCTTTTTCCTAAAATGTGGTAGTGACACCAGCCAGGGAAGATCTTTTATAAGAAAGGATTGGACCGAGGGTTCTTTGTAAGCAGTCTCTCAGGCCCTGTCATGCCTTTCAGAGGATTATTGTCAGGCAGTGTACCGAGTGAAGACACTTCACTGATCCAGCCGCTTCAAATAGCGACTTTCTGCAATAACTTTATGGGGCAGGGGGGGTATACCCCAAGGTTAACCCTCGTACCAGTGGATGGCTTAGCCCCCAAAATCTTTGATGGGCCAGTTTAACTGCATGGGCCCTGAAGCACTTTCAGGAGGAGCTGGAAAGTATTAGCTTATTTCCGGCTGTGAGTGCTACTAGTGTTGGGCTGCCTCTCAACCCCAATTTGTTCTTAGCTTTGATGGAGCGATATAACTCGCTCACTGGGAATTTTGCCACTCTGATAGGTGAGTTAGGACTGGAACTTCATGAGATGGCAGACATCTCAAAGCTACCAATGGAAGACACTCCTTATGAAGAGTACGTTCCGACAAATAGGGAGCTGAAGGATACCCACCCTCGGGCAGTGGCAGTATACCAAGAGCTGATGAGCCACTACCTTGCATGCACCGCCTTCTACAAGGAGCCCTCTAATTTAGCCAATATCAACAAATGGGTATCCTACTTCTTCCATCAGACTAGAAATGCCAAACAGGACAAGGTTGTAGATAACAGAGATAAACCCTTGAATCCCTTGAGTATTCTCAATGCCAACACAATCGACAATCTTATTGAAGATACGGGGGCTCAAGATTGTGTTCTCAAAGAAGAGATAGGGGTTATCCTGCAGAAACCAAAGCCTACAGCTATATGAGGCATTGCTGAAAGCCTCTGTCAAGATAAGCTCAACTGGCTGGCTTCCTTTCTGTTTGGCTATGCCGATGGGTGGTGCCTGGTATCGCGTCTGCGGATCGCATTCATCGCAATACCTTATGGCCCGCAATGTATTTGGTATTTGGAGCGAGATTGGGCCTGCTCCCTGCCATGGTGTGCAGGATTCAAGCTGGCGTGAGGGCCATTACTGAGGGACTGCTGGCTGATGATACACGGCGTGAAGGATATCCCAGAGTGGGATTGCCATTCTTATATCTGATGGATGGTTAATCCTTCACAATACCAGAGTGATGCCTCCCGGGTCGGCCAGTGGTTCGGGCAATAACTTCCTGTTGAATTACAGTAATTCTTCTTGGAATGTGACTAGCGTCATAGATTGTCGGCTAGTACTAAATTTTGCCCATAGTTGGAAGTTCTTTTGCATCGTCCCCCTGTACATATCAATCAATAGGGGACGAAACTTTAGGATGCAGGTCAGAGGAAGACTATTCTTTCTCCTGAAGCCTTTTACCGGTTGGTCTGCACTAGACCTTCGTATCTGCTGTACAGAAGTGAGGACCACTGCTACTTGGAGCCTTATCTGCCTAGCCGTTTCGCTAGGCAATTTGGGTATGATCAGTTGCACATGGGGAATCCCATCACCAGCTTCAAGTTCAAAGGTGGACTTATTGATGGAGCAAGTAGATGGCGGTACTTCATAATGGGTTGTACTGGAGCAACCTTTGCTGTGCCCGCGACTTCTCTCTCCATGGAGCTGCGCATTCTTCACTCGTACGCACAATTTTATATGTCCATCAATACCTTCTATCATGATTTTGATGTTCATGGAAGTTTCAGGATGCCCTCACATAGGTCCACTGGGAGAGAGGAGATACCATCTGTCTTCTCTGATGAAGGTGATGAAACCACCGGTGTAGATGATTATTTGTTGATTGTACCGAGAGGCATAATAGCTCCGCCAGCAGAGCCTGTCATAATCCCCAGTAAACGAAAGGCTTCCACTCTGAAAGAGCCTTCCCCCCCCGCAAGAAGAAGCTGACTACCGGAGGTCCTAAAAGGACTTCCACCAAGGGGGCCTCTAGGAGTGAGCCTATTGTTTCCCCTGTTGGGGATGATTCTTTGATCATAGGTCCTTCGCCTTTTAGAGAGGGAACCTCCATAGTTCCAGCTGACCATGCTAGATATTCTTTGCCCGCGACTGCTGCTGCTACCACCATTACTGGTAGTGCTTCTAGATCGCCTTCGAGGCCGAGCGTAATAAGAATAAATATACCTTTGCCGAGAGAAATAATGGGGCTAGCCCCTCCTTCGTATGTAAGTATCTCGAGCGAGATTCCACCCGATGAACCTCGAGTGGATCTGGGTGACGACTGGGATGACTACCCTCAAACGTCAGTTGGTGTACCCTTTTCTCCAGGTATGATAGCTTGTTTAGCATCATTAAGAAATAATTTAGCTATACAGGCTGCAGACGCAACATACATACCATCGGCCAGGAGTAAATGTTGTCTTCACGCTTTCTTCCGGAAAATTAACATCAAATTGATATTAACTTTCTCTTATCTTATTTTCAGGCAAAGACATCTCTTGGGAGGGCAGAGTTAACACAACTTCTGATTTTATTATGGATCCAGCTAATGAAATGGCGGTACCTGACGTCGATAAAGCATACTTTGAAACTGTCGATCTTTCATCCGCAACATTCTCGGGTGTCATCCCGCCAGTAGCAGTTCAAATAACATCAGAGGAGGATGAACCCACCATCTCGACCGTGCCTCCTTCGTTAAGCATGCCAGCAACTCCAACCGTTGTTGGTGTCTCTTCTTTTGTCGCACCATCTGTTGAAGCAACGACTGTGGCAACATCCTCTACAGTCCTTCTGGAAAAGAGATTTACCGATATTGTGGCCACTTCCAGCGTACCTTCGATCTTTGCTATGCTAGTTGAACAATACACTAACATATTCTACGTCACTTTGAAAGAATTGATATCCATGGTGCTGGAGAAAAATCTAGGCTTTGATGCTCTGAAGACGTCTTCACAGCTCACTATAGCGCCGATTAGAAATTTCAATAACGTTGAAAGAGTTGATGCGCTAGAGCAAATAGTTAATGGTTTAGAACAACACATTAACGAATATTTGCAACTATCTTGAGGCAGCATCGATGACTCGTTCAAGCTGAGTATGACTCCCTAACTGTGGAACTTGCTCAGCAGACAGAATCTGTGGTAGCCCATACAGGTCAGAGCATATTGTCTCGGTTACGTTACTGTGCCGAGCAAGCCTGTAAATAGGATTAGAGTATAGGATCTCATCCACAACTAACTTTGACTCATCCTCCTTCCAATGCATTCTGTTGAATAATTGCATCATGCTTGATTCATGTGCCTTCCCATTAGTTCCTTGAGTATAGCCTTCTCCTAGAAAATAGAAGTCCCTGTTGTCAGAAAATAAGTAGGGTAACCTTCCTAGTAAGAGTAACTAGAACCCTGACACGTCACTAAGTTTAGAATATTTAAGTAAACCCTAGTATCCTTATCTAAAGAAGGGCTTACCATTATTCCTTGACGCAATTATGAATGACCAAAGAGTAGTATAGGCACTACTAGAGCTAGTTAGAGATTTGACCCTAATGTTTGACCCTAGTATTGAGGAACCAATAGAAATTCGAGATCGAATGTAGGGACTTAACCTAATTTGCATAGTGAGATAATGTTAGGATATAGATTCTTGTCATGATATTAGCAGACAGTACCTTAGGAAGCCTAGAGCAACAAGTATGACATTTCCCTTGAGATTATACCTCAAATACGGAGATTTGCTCGCTGCCTTTCCTTAGGAAACTATGATAGTATCTAGAGTCCCTCTATTGTAATTTCATATCGTGTTCCTCCAAAACCTTAGCGTTCACTAATTTTGTGACAATTAAATTATGATTCTTCTTTTCTCCATCTTTTAACTCGTGCCACTCGACTCCTCTGATTATAAGCCAAGTGATCTTATTCTATGCTAGGATATATAGTTTACTAGGATGAAAAGTTTAATCTTGAACTTTTAATTTTGTGAATGATAGTTAGAATTGGATAGTTTGAGTTATTCCTTTAGATTGTGATCTGATTATTCTTAGCTTTAAATCGCATAATTTGTATCCGTAACTCGATACGGGTTATCCTTCCCTTTTCCTCTTAAAGGTCATTAACGCTTCCATTCTTACTAATGACACATGTATTCTATGAGCTATATGATTAAGACTTAAGATGGCCATTACCTACATGATACAATAGGAGACCCTAATAAGTACTAAGATGCGTTCCCCGTCTAGCCCAATAAGAATTTGTATATTATTTACAAGAACTTTATTAAATTATAGGATCCCCTTAAGACTGTCACAGTATTAGTAATTTATTTTAAGTTGGGTAGTATGCCTCACAACATAGTATCACATAGCCCAATTGACCCATTGATGATGTAAAATAGGATGACACAACTTTAGACTTGCGTAAGAAGATAGTTTTTATTCTGACTGTGGAAATTAAAGGTCCAAACCCATATTTGGTCGACTAGCGACTTAGATAAGGAGTGAGTAGGACAACTGTAGAAATTGTAGAATCTTAATTTTGTTCCTGTTCGATTTTGTGAACTTAAATTATTTTTATACCCCCCTTTCATCATAATCTAGCGTACTTATATTTTTGTACTACCTCGACCTATGCTGCTGTTACAGCCTAGTTTTGCAAGCTCATTCCTTTATCAAGCTTGTTCACGACATATGTATTATTGGACGCGTACACTAATACATTTCAGAATCAGTGTACTACGGTCTGATCAACCATAGTGCGCTTGGTTCACCCTTCACATAACTTCTTTACGTGGATTAAGATATATAATGATTAGTAGACGAATATACTTGCCCTCTAGATATGTCTGAGCATATCGTATCCGTTACATAACTGTACCGATGCGAGTATGTGAATATGAATTACCTAAAAAAGGATTTCAATCCACAACTGCCTTAAAAATTCCTATTGAATTCTTTAAACGCCTTGATCCCCATACTCCTAATCTATTACCTTCCCCTTGAACTCTTTATTATTGTTTTCCGTCTCCCCATATTTCAAAAAGATAAAACCTCGTATCTAGCATAAGTTGATACACAGATAGTATTAAATATACCCTATAGGCCAATTTACCTTATTTGATGAATATTTTGTAACCAAGGGCATATCACATGTAATATATTTGGTTTTAAAATTTTTGAGGATTGAGTAACATGATTAAGTAAATTTGAGAAATGAGATTTCTTAAACGTAAGAGACTTATGTGATAGATGGGTAAACTCTAAGTTGGGTAGCAGTTGCATTTATCAGCTTGAGAGGAATTTCTTTAGATTGTGATCGAGCAAAAATCTGATTGAAAGGTTCAAGTAATTTTAAATTCTACAATTTTGGACGAATAAGAAAGGGGATGAGGATCAATAAATTTCAATTTTTAGCATATGATTTAAAATTTTAATATTTAGGGTTGAATCAACGATTTAAACCTCGAGGAAAATAAATAGAACCCTAAACATGGACATAGACGGATTAAATTTCAAATTTGAAGAGTAAATTAAAAGAAATTTTTGATTGCAAGATTACCTATTTGAAAATATTGAGGATATAAATTGAATTTGAAAATCGAAGAGTACGAAATTCACAAGTTGAGGAAAGAAATAATAATTGATTATAATTTTCTAGTGGACATTTTAACAGTTGAAGATTGCAATATAAATTCTGATTTGGGATGTCATAGAGATTTGAATTAGATTGTATGTGGATTATTAAATTGAGAATGGAGAAGACAACGCGATGTGTTGACGTTCGATATAAATAATGGTCCAATTTGAAAGGGATTTCAATGGATTTGAATAAGTTAAATTTTAGAAGAATTGCGATTTAACTTGCCTTACGTACACAAGTGAAGGAGTTAAACCAATTATGCCTTATTTTAATTTTGAGAACGAAATTATTTTTAAGTTGGGTAGATTGTAAACCCCCTCACCCAAAATTAGGTTTACTTGGCTTATATAGTAGAATTAGGGCTAGTTTGAACCCAATTAGAAATTAGAACACGGCATTTGATTTAACTGTACATTATTTTATCGCGTAGCGCACCTTACCGTTGCTTCGTTAATTGGAGCACTGCACTAGCCATTGCCTATCTACAAATTTCACAACATTGTCCCAGACATGCCCGCCTACCTTTCTGACCTTTGTGTAAATTATAATCATGCTTTCTGGTGCAACATTTTAGTCGCACAATAAACGTCGCAGACGTTATTTCTTAATTCTAAATAAATCCCAACTTTGTACCCTTGTGCGTTCCAATCAAAATTGGAGACATAATCTTGACCACTTTGTACAACCCAAATTTTATTAATATTCTACACTGTATCCTCTACGCCTAGACGCTTGCGTCCGACCTAATTTTATTCCCAGGTACTCCAAATTATTTCCAGAATACCGTGCGCGGTAATTTTAATTTAAATAAATCTAATTTCTGTCTTTTTATAATTTTTCCAATTGTTGGAGGCTTTTATGCAAAAACTCATTGAGATATCCCCACCATTGGATAATACGTAAAGAAACCCAATTTTTCCTTCACGTGGATTTTTTCGTAATTTTTTGGGATGTACAATGCGCGCACATCGCCCCATATATTAATTTACCCTTGCATTTAATTAATGCAAATTCCAGCCCTCCCAACATCCCCTGGGAGCCCAATGCCCAAGCCCAAGGAGAGTGTTGACCAAGTCAAGTTTTTCTAGGTCAACAAAACCCCAAACCCCATATATAAAAATACAACTATTCTCCTTTTATTATTCATTTGGGAAAAACCCAAAACTCATCCCTAACCTAGAAGCTCTTCCCCGGCCGACTTTGCATCCCTGTTCCCGCTCGATCGCCGGAGTCGGCCATCTCCCTCGCCAGATCGGAGATCCACTCCCCCACGTCTTCTCCTCCCCGCCTGGATCGGTCCTCGACGACCGGAGCCGACGCTGTTCCCCTGAACCGCTTCCTCCTCCTCTTCCGTACTCCGGCCTACGCCGGTGGACAACCACTCGATCCGACTGCCGACCCACTCGCCGGAGTAGCCTCCCATCTGCTGCACCCTGCCTCAGCCCGCCTGCACTGGGCACCCCGTCAACCCAACCCGCATTACCGCTTTCCTCGCCATGAGAAACCCAGGCCGCCTCGCTGCGCCGCTGCCCCACTCGTCGGAGAACACTGCACCGCCTCCTCGTCGATCAGCCCCTGCCACCCTGACCTCGTCGATCACCTCTCAGCCGACTTCTCGTCCTTCACCCAGTTTTCTACCGCCACGGCCGACTTTCCGCCATTGCCTCCCCGTCATCTTGACCTCGGGCAACTCTGGTGTCGTCCTCGAGTTCCCCGACTACACCACAGCCGAACCCGATCACAGCCCCACATCGAACCACCACCCTTGCCAACCTGAACTCGCCGGGGACAGCTGCACCTAGGCCGCACCCGAGCCCCTGCTGTTCCTCATCCCGCCGGATATCCCAGATGCCACCGCACGACTCGTCGACGTCTTCCCCCTCGGCACGACCCGGCCAAATCCCCTCCTCATCTTCCTCAGACGACCACCAAGCCTCGCCTGAGCCTCCTCCGGCCACCTCGTTCTCCCCCTTTCCTGTCAGCATCTCCACCTCGTTCTGGTTGAAACACCACCCGATTCTCCTCCTTGCCGGAGAACAGGACTCCTGGCCCGACTCACCACCACCATTATCACGATCCCCTCCTCCTTCCTCTCCCTGTTCTACCCCCTCCTTGCCGGACCTCCCCATAGCCGGACTCCGACAGGAAATCTACGACAACCACAAGCATCATCATCATCCTCATATCAACTCCTCATCATTACCATTCATTGCCAACACGTAAACCCTAATCATCCCTTAAACCATCACCATCGCCATCGATGTCGTAGTCATCACTTTCACCATCATCATCATCATCATCGTCGTATCATCTTCACCACTCCATCGCGATTATCATCTCCAACATCATCACCATTACCACCATTATAATCACCATCATCGTCACCAATACCTTAACCCTAATCGCCCATATCGTCGTCATAGTCATCACCTTCACCACTATCATCACTATTGTCCCAGTCACCCTCTACAGCATTCTCTTTACCTCATCACCTAATCACCTTGATCGGTATCACCCTTAAACTATCACCCTTAGCAACCTCAAATATCGTCACCCTCGTCCTCACCGACATCATGAATCCGTCACCCTTGCCAGACCACCCGCAATAGTCACCCCCGATTCCCGTACCTGTGCACGCTGACCCAGAAGATCTGTTGGATTTATCTGTGCGACTTCCAGAGCTGGTTATTGGGACTACACAGTCGTTTGCCAGGCAAGTATACCTTGCCTCTGTTGTACTGTTTAAATTCAATATTACTATTTGCATGTTTATATTATATAACTGTGCTCGTCCGAGAGAGACTCGGGTGTAGTCAACGGATGCGTTGACGTTAGGACTGGTGTCTGACCTAGAGTCTAGTAGACCCACCTAAATTTGGGGAGTTATTGGTATGACTCCCAGGACTTGACACATCTCTTACACGTATTGTGAGTCTCATGTAGGGCACGGTCCTGCGTATGTGGTTGTCCACCTGTACGTATAGGCGTGCGATGGATAGAGTATAACTGCTAATAGGGATGCATGTTAGAAGACTTAGCATTTATTAGTAGGTGGAGCGTAGACTAGCGTGGTACGATGGTCCCATCCTTGTCCTTGTTTGGCTGTAAGGATGGACACTTGCTCTAACGATAGTCTATGAGCCAGAGTTACGACGCTGAGGCGTAGTAGCTGACGCGTGTTGTGAATACAACATGATTAGATCATTGGGCGGGGGGGGGACAATTAGTAGGCATATGGGATACCCCACTCCTTTACACTGGCACTGCACTCGACGGAGTGATACAGACGTATATATATATTACTAATACCACGTTCTGTAGAGTGTTGGATGTTACTTGATGACAGTGCTGATACCATACTCTATAGAATGTTGGACGTTACTGTATTCATGCTCCCGTGTTTTAGGGGGCATATGTAGCATATACTAGCCGGTTGTCACGACTGGTGAATTACGTCAGCATATGTCTAGCCTACACCTTCCCATATACTCAAAGTTGTCCTCAAATTGTATTTCACTTAGATGGTTAGGTCACCCGGAGTTATTTATTCAGTATTTACTTTATGGCATGCTTTTATGTATCTTGTTATGTCCCTCTGAGGACCTGGTCCCTTTCCAGGTGTATTGTTCATGAGTGTTTGCAGGAGCGCAGATCCGGACTGGTTACCTATACTTCGCGCGGGTCCTCTCTTCGAGTCTCAGTAGTCGGTAGTTGTTGTACTTATATTGTTTTTATCTTATTATTCTTTCTTCTAGTCCGGTAGTGGATTTGTTTCCGTCCGACCACCAGCTTTAGATACTTTCCATTGAGATCTAGTTATATAGCGAATGGTCATTTACTTATATTGAATTCTTTGGATGAGATCTAGATTATACCATGTGACTTGTGATAGATTTATACCACTTGTGGATATTGTTATTCATATTACAGCGTACGTGTGTTATGCTTTCCATATATTGGAGTGCCATATTCATACGGCTGGCATGCTCACGTATCCTAGTCCTACATATTTTGGGACTGGGGCGTGACATAATCTTTAAACAAATCCATCCAGGAATATTAACAAGAGATGGAGAAAGAGCAAGCAGTATTAGTAGAGAGTATTCCTTAGCTCGCTCAGTGCTGTACAGAATGTGAGGGATATGAGGTGAGGGTTCGAGAATTGAAAGCTGAACTTGCTCAGACAATGGAGAGGCTTCTCAAGGCATCGGTAGTTCGTGATGTATTTGAGGGCCAAGTGAAGACAACTCAGCAGAATTTGACACATGCGGGTGTCATCCATACAAGTTTTGTTGATTCTCTGTCCGAACTATCTTTCTTGAGCAATGACGAAGCAAGGCTGGAGCGGGCTCGTACTAACATCTTGAACTCCAGGAATGAAAGGATGGCGGCATTGGCGCAACAGATCCACGATTTAACGGCTCCTCCCCAATGATGTACCTTTTTGCTCCTTTTGTAATTTGCTATTTCCAGAGATAATAGAGATACATTTTCTGACTTTGTGGACCTATCACTTTTGAATATAAATGATAGGCTAAGATAAAAGTGATATCAGAGGTAATATGGACATGATATACTTTCGGTAAGGTTTAACTGAATATATCTATTCAGAGGTAATATGGACATGATAGAATATGATCCAACTAAATTTGTATACAAAACACTATCTGAGGTAATATGGACGTGATAGGTTTTGAAGTTTTAAATTAGTTAAATATATCTATTCAGAGGTTACAAGAACATGATAGAATATGATCCAACTAATCTTTGTATGTAGTGTCATCAGAATGAAATCTTCACCATACACCTTTGAGCAAAGGAGATCAAGCATAGTACTTCTTCAGGAATTTGTCGTTGATAGGAGCCATTATCAAATCTCTATTAGGCTTGGCTAATCTGTAAGCGCCCTTTGAAAATGTGGTTTCAATCACATAAGGTCCCTCCCATTTGGGCTGGAACTTGCCCTTACTTTTGATTGTAATGATCATTGGCCTCTTCACAGCTAGAACTAGCTCGCCAACTTTGAACACTCTTTCCTTCATTTTTTGATTAAAAGCTCTAGAGATGCGTGCCTTGTAGAACTCGATGCGCTGTTGAGCTTGAAGGCATTTCTATTCTAATCCTTCTAGCTCTTGAAGTCTTAAACGATCATTATTTTCCTGAGTCATCTCATGAGCCACTGTTATCCTGAGTGATGGAATTTTAACTTCAATAGGGAGAACTGCTTCACATCCGTAAACTAACAAAAATAGGGTACAACCCGTTGGCGTTTGTACCGTTGTGCGGTATGCCCACAGACATTCTCCCAACTTCTCGTTCCAATCTCTTTTGTTTGAAGAGACAAACTACTTCAAGAGTTTGATGATGGTTTTGTTGAAGGCTTCTGCCAAACCATTAGCAGCGGGATTGTATGCCGTTGAGGCCATATTCTGTATCTGATTCCTATCGCAAAATCGGTGAAACGTTTGACTGATGAATTGAGGGCCGTTATCATGAACTATCCTTTGGGGTATCCCAAAGTGATAAATTATATGGTGCTTGAAAAAGATGATCACGTTGGATGTCTTTACCTCAGCAAGAGGGATCGTCTCCGCCCATTTAGATAAATAGTCAGTGATAGCCAATATGAACCGATGTCCTCTAGAAGACGAAGGATGAATAGGACCAATTATATCCATACCCCATGCTTCAAAGGGCAATGATGCAATAGTAGGATATAAATACTCAGAAGGTTGATGTATAAAATCTGCATGAACCTGACAGGCTTTGCATTGTCTTGCATATTTTACGGCATCTGCAATCATAGTAGGCCAGTAGTAGCCCATCCTCCTGATACGATCCTGTAACTTAGGACTGGGTTGATGTGCTCCACATACCCCATCATGAGCTTCTCGGATAACCCGCCTTGCATCATCATCAGAGAGACATTGTAACAATAGTCCATCGTATGTTCGACGATATAGACTTTGTGAAGAAGCATCAAAATAGAAACGTAATGATCGCCTCTTGATAGATACTTCTTCTTTAGGATCTTCTGGTAAGATTCTGTATGACGCAAAGTCTATAAAGAGACTTCTCTAATCTCTCTTAGGATAAACCTTGTTTATAGCATAGCTGTGTTCTATGTGAAAGTTATTTTTCACACAAAACAAATATCTGTTAAGAAGGATCACCGAATTCTGCCTTCTTATAGGAATAGCTAGATCTGCAGCTAGGCTGGCCAGAGCATCAGCTTCCAAATTTTGAGATCGAGGAACATGCTCTTAGAAGAATCCTTTAAAAGATATTGCTATCTCGATCGTTGTTCGGTGATAAGGAATGAGGTCTGGATTGCGGACTTCATATATTCCTCTGACCTGATTGATGATCAGCTGAGAATCACCAAAAGCTTCCAGTTATTCAACATCCAATTCTTTAGCATCTTGAAGCCTGATTAGTGGAGCATTATACTCTACCACATTATTAGAGCAGGGTTCGCTAAGAGAATATGCTCGATAGATGACGAGTTTATCAGGAGTCACCAGGACAATTCCTACTCCTGAAACCACGTTTCCCTTGGGACCAGTTCTGGAAGCGCCATCAAAGAATAGCTGCCATGCCTCACCTTCCATTGCCGAATTATATTCTGCAACTTCATCGAAAATGTCCTCATATAATTTGGAGGTTTTCGGAATTGGATGGGCAGCTAAGAAATCAGCCAAGGCTTGACCTTTCATGGACTTCTAAGGGACGTACACCATATCATACGGTGTCAGTAGCATTGCCCAAGTCGCGAGTCAAAAATTAAGAACACTCAGCTTATTCATTAAAACCCGAAGTGGATTGATTCTAGAGATGATATGAATAGTTTGGCCCGTCACGTAATATCGCATCTTCTGAATGGCAAACATTAGGGCCAAGCATTCTTTTTCTACTGAATTATACCTGTGTTCAGCTCCGACCATCATCCTGCTTAGATAGTAAATAGCCTGTTCGTGACCCTCATTATTTTTTTGTACAAGGAGAGCCCCTAAAGAATGATCCATTGCTCGAACATACAGCAAAAATGGTCTTCCTATGACGGAAGGCACCAGAATTGGAGGATTAGTAAGATAGTGTTTGATGTCATTAAATACTTGCTGACAGGCTTCGTCCCATACGAATGACACACCTTTCTTCATTAGACGAGAAAAAGGTTGACATCTTCCGGAGAGGTTGGATATGAATCTCCTGATATAAGCTAGACGACCTTGAAATCCCCTAAGTTCTCTGAGATTACGAGGCGGTCGCATTTCTTGGATGGCTTTTACTTTATCAGGGTCAACTTGAATGCCTTTAGCGGTAATGACAAATCCTAAAAATTTGCCACTGGATACACCAAGAAAGGACTTTGTGGGGTTCATTTTGAGTTGATGTTGGCGCATCAACTCGAATACTGTCTTCAAGTCTCGAGGCAGCTTTTGACAGCAATATCGTCCACGTAATATTCTACCGTTTTGTGCAGATGCTCATAGAATATGTTACTCATAGCTCGTTGATATGTAGCCCCGACATTCTTCAATCCAAAAGGCATAACCGTATAGCAATATACCCCCAGTGGTGTACGAAAAGCAGTATGCTTTTCATCTTCAGGATTTATCTTAATTTGATTATATCCTAAAAATTCGTCCATGAAAGACATGCGCTCAAAACCGCACGTATTATCGATCATGATGTCTGTAATAGGAAGAGGGAACTCATCTTTAGGGCATGCCGTATTTAGATCTCGGAAGTCGATGCAAACACGCACTTTCTTATTTTTTTCATAACCGGGAAAATATTAGCGACCCAATCAGGATGTTGTTCTTCCCGGATGAACCCACAGGCTATTAGCTTCTTGATTTCCGCTTCAATGGCATCCATCATATCCGGGCAGAACCAGCGTTGGTGTTGCTTTACAGGCTTTAAATTGGACAATATATTGAGTTTATGGGTAGCCACTTTTGGATCAAGACCTGGCATATCCTCATAATTCCAAACAAAGACATCGATATTTTCTTTTATCAGCTGGATTATTTCTTTTTTTTCTTCTTCGGAAAGATCGTTACTGATAAATATCGGCTTTGGTAAAAATTCATCCCCAATATTGATTTGGATAACCTTATCTTCAGTGGGTGGTTCTTTTTGTTCGAACTGGAGTTCCTATTGTGTATCCATTTGCTGAGCCCAGGATTCATCTTCAAATGGTTTAGATTCTTGTTCCTCTATTTGAGGGAATCTGTCAACACCATATTTACTGATAATGCCCGTTCGAGTTCATCATCTGAATCGGAGGATGACAAATTGTCTTGAGAAGAGGAAATAGTCTCCTCACTTGACTTAGAGTTATTTGAAGTTGCAAGATATGTGGTATATCCTAACCCAAAACGAGTTTATTGACAGTAGGGATCACCATGCAACAGCATTCGTCTGTCTTTTCCGTAGTTGAGGCCTGGCTCCAACTTCAAATCATAACCCATGCTTTGCATAATCTTCAAAGCCTGTGGGCTATATCTGTGGACTTGCATTTTCCCAGCATCAGATTCGTGAGAACCTTCTTGTACAATCGGTCTATTCCGCATGCGACCGAAGACTATTGGATGCTGATTGTTGCGAGTAGGTAGAACAATAAAGATAGAATCTTCATGCGGCCCATATGTCGTGACGATATTAGATGTTGACGCTACTTTCCATACATATGGATGATAGAAGTCTATAGCCTCCAAGAATTTTTGTGCTATAGGTTCTATATCGTTATGAGGGGAAGATTCTCGATTAGGAAATTGAACGTCAATATACTGGAAAAGAGAATCTTTATTATCGCTAGGAACCATGTTCTCGGTTATATTTATATCGGCTGACTGCTTGTTGCGCCTAAGGTCAATGACCAAAGGTGGAGGCTTCTTGTTTAGACTGATCACTAGGGGATCATTTCCTCCTCCCGATTTGGTTTTGCCCAAGTGGATAGTCACAGGTTCCATGACTTTCGGACGGGTAGTCCGCCCTTTCACCTGGATTGACAAAGGTTGCTCAGCAGATGGTTCTCCTGGCTCCTGGTAGGATTCCTCTTCCGTCCTGCCTGACACCTCCTTCATGTAGTCTTGGGTGTACAACATGGCAACAAAATAGTAGGACTCAACTCCTTTGAACGGGTTGATATCAGCAAAATCTGTTTTCACTGTCCCTTGGACGTCTACATATTTGAAGCATTGATGTAGAGTTGAAGGAACAATATTGTGATCGTGGATCCATAGTCTGCCCAACAGAATATTGTAAGACACCTCCGAATCAATGACATAGCATGTAGCCACTGATCTAAGGTAAACAATTTGGATCCTCAAATGAATCTTCCCCAACGGTCTGCTCTTCCTGGCATTAAAGCCCACGATTGTGGTGGTAGTGTAAGCCAGTTCACTTGTAGGAATTCTCAACGGTCTTAACTGACTATGAGGGATAATGCTGATCGACGATCCCGGATCTATGTGAATCCGGTCTACCTCAACGGAGTCAACGTATCCGATGTAATAAAGAGGCCTGTCGTGTTTGTTATGTTTTAACAACATGTTCTCTTGAGTGAAAGTGATGTTTTAACACTATGACATTGAGGACATGCCATAGGCTCTTTATCAGGGGATTTGAGCTGAGTCAAGCATACATCTGCTTGCATTAACGCTTCACTCAAGGCTTGACGAGTGTCTTTGGATAGCCGAAGTAGCTCAAAAATGGACAATCTGGCCGGAGTATTAGCCAACTGAGCCAAGATGTCGCAGTTATATGGTTTCTCTAAACCTTTGTTTTGAATATTCTTCAAAGGTTTATCGAAACAAACTTCTTTTTGCTTGCCTTTGTCCACCGAAGTTGGTTTAGAAGGACCTGCCTCTGGCATAACAAGTTCAGGCTCTGGAGGTTTGGCAGCTGAAGTGTCTGCCGTTGCTTTCTTCTTATTCCCTCCATAGTCTTTGAGGTAGGTTTTCCCTGATCGGGTTCTGGTTGACAAAGCCTCTTCTTCCGACGTCGGGGATATTGCAACCATATGACATGGTTTACATCTTGAGTTCTTTTTAGACTTAGCTTTAGCAGCTTTAGTCTCTTTCTCAATTTCTGACACCAGATCAGGGTGGACCCACATGATCTCCCTACGCTTGGTAGTTAGGGGCACTAAGTCATGATTTTGACCCCTGGTAGGAGGGAGATTAATAATATTCATTATTGCCCGTGGAATAGGTACCACGCCATCCGGGACTTCTTGAGGGGGCAGATTGCCAAATTGGAGCGAGATCATATTTGCAGTGACCGTCTTCTCGTTGTTACGCAGAGTGATGGCCTTGGCATCAATCAGCTCCTAGATTTTTCTTTTTAGTACATAACATGCCTTTGTGGGGTGATGTATGTATCTGTGGAAAATGCAGTACTTAGGATTATTTGTACTGCCGACTTCATTTGGAGGCTTTATCTCGGGGAGAGTAAGCTTGCCACTTTTGACTAGACAATCGAATATGCTCGGAATATCGTCATCGTCAAAAGAATATTCCTCTATTGGTCTAGAAGTCCCAGGTTTTGTCTGCGTGGTCACTGCAGTATTTTGCCTGGATGTGTTGATGGCCAGAGCTTCCTTTACTTTGGAACTACGAGTATGGTCATTATTGGAGGATGACCGCTTCCCTCGATCAGAGGTAAAGATCATGATTTCGTTTTCACGAGCCTTCTGACTGTTGTCTTCAGCAGCTACGGCCGACATGATAAACGAGGGCCAATCATGAAACTGATATGGTCTCGTGAATACTGAGATCAGTGGGAGAAGGTTCTTCCTGCAAATGTCCACCAAGGTGGAATCTGGAACTCCGGGAGGCATCTACAAAGTAGCCTGACGAAAACGTTTAATAAAAGTACGAACGTTTTCTTTCTCCTTCTGCTTTACTTCGATGAGTGATGACATAGACATGTACATTCCTCTTTCGTAGAATTGAGCAAAGAATAGAGTCTTGAAATCTTCAAAAGAAGTATTGCAGTCGTCCGCTAGACTACGGTACCATTGTTAGGCCACTCCAGACATATAGCCTTTAAACACTCGAGTGAGAAGGGCATCATTCCCTTGCAACAACACCGTCTTCATGATAAAGTAATTCATATACTGGCTTGGTGACGTTTTTCCCTCAAACAAAACCATAGCCTGTGGTTTGTATTTTGGTGGGAAAAGGATCTCGTCCCAGATAGCTGGGTATGGCTGGTTGATTCCAAACTTCTTGAGCTGATCCTTATGCTTCAAGGCATCAAATTGGGCTTTTAATTCATGAACTGCCTGTATCGGATCTTCAGTTGGGAAAGGGACAGCATAGAGGTGAGAGATCGGTTACATTGTAACTCCCATAGGAGGTAATTCATTCTCCGGGTTAAGGGGTTGAGGAGCAGCTGACTCTTGATTTTGAATAGGCTCCTGGCTTGCATTGGATGGTGGCATGTCTACCCCCATACGTAGTTGAGCCGGAGGAACAGGTGTTCAAGCTACCGTAGCTGTGTGTTGAGTCACCATTATTTGGTGCATACTTTCCATCATGGTACGCATCTCTTTAAGCGATGCTTCCAATACAGCGATGCGTTGTTCTGTACTTCCTGATGGGGAAGCCTCTTCATGTTTGTCTCCAACGGCATAAACTCCTATTTCTCTGGATGCTACTGAGGGATTAGTATAGATCTCTGTAGAGATCGAGTCTATACTTTTAGCATCAAATTCAGAAAGCGGGCGACCCCCAGCGTCGGAATCAGAAGAATATGAAGCCGATTTTCATGAACTCGAGCGGGTGTTTCAAAAAACACCTGCATCAATATTCTCAAGGAGTCTGTCAAATCTCCTTTGGCTCAGAGTTCTAGAGGGATGATGTTTTGAACTTGACCTTCTTCTAGGAATGTGCGAAGCCATGTTTACCGACGCGAATGTCGGTTCTTCTTCCTGTAAGGACAAAGAGCAGTTCAACCGGTCAAAAACTGACCATTTTTCCTTAGAACATCAGTAGTTAATTACAACCTTATGACTATTACAACAATGTTCCCTAGGGGGTGTAATAGACATATTAGGAGATCCCATGTCTTTGCATTTTTGGATCAAGAAATCACGCAAATCAGGGGGATTAACAGAAGAAGAAGGGGGCTTATTATGCCTTTTTACATCAGTAGGAACATGGAGATTGGGAACCACAACCCTCTCTCTGCCATAGGAATACAGCAGTTCACCAATGTGAGTAGCATATGATCCATCATCCTTCTGAGGAGCATATTTTCCCGTAAAATGGGTCTTCTTTACACAGACATGTTTATCCTGATGTAATTTGGAGTTTGGCACTGGTTCGCGTAAAATAAGAAAATTTATCAAGCGGCCTCCAGCGTCACGCATAATCTGAAGAGTGGGCAACTTTTTCACTTGTGGGCGTACAAGCCTAGCGGTTGGGAGATCCGCCACTCGTTTTCCCTTGATGTGATCCTAGGGTCCATCTGCCTCATCATAGACAGGAGATATATTTTTATGCGCAGGGCACATTTGACATTTCTGCGCAGACACAGAGGCCTTGCTAGGAATTTTGTCTGCCACGTCACTAACGGAAGACGAAGTTTTACGCACAAAGTGCGTCTGAGACTTCTGGATTGGCACTGAGGCATTGCCAGAAGTTTTATCTGCCACCTCACAGACTGGAGACAAAGTTTTACGCACAGAGCGCGTTTGAGACTTTTGGATTGGCACTGAGGCATTGCCAGAAGTTTTGTCTGCCATGTCACAGATGGAAGACAGATTTTTACGCACAAAGCGTGTAGGCTGTGTTGTCACAACCTTGTTGATCAGAGAAATGAGAGCTTGTAGGAAGGGTAGAGGACGTCTTGGGCATCCACACTTTATGCAGCTTCCTGTTGTTCTGAACAGAGAGGGAATGAGAGCTACCCCCTGCACGAAGCATGTCTTCATAAGCAGATTGGTCGAACTGGACGACCAAAGTCTTCTTCGTCGATCCAATGGATACAATATCGTGTTGAGCAATTGCCTTCTCGTCAGAGGAGAAAGTCATCCCCAACAGAGTCGCCATCTTGTGTTTAATGATAAACAAAAGAAATAAAACTAGGTTTATACGAAACCCTTTCTTTGTTTGCAAACAAGAAAAAAGAGTACAATTAATCCTATACGAGGATGTTAAGTACAACAAAAAAAATAATTCTGGGAAAAAAATTGCTATAGGAGTCTGATCTGCGGTCGATCACTTTGTCCCTTGGACCACACGTTGATGAAGAAGTGCTGTAGAAGAAGAAGCTTCAAAGATTGCAAGTGGGATTAAATTCTCGTTGTCGAAGTTGTCAATCGATACTCTCTGTCTGTGCTCTCTGCTCCTCTTTTGATCCGATCCCTTACCCTATGACTAGGGGTCTCTATTTATAGAGATCAGTCACAATAAATATCCAGTTGGCGTAAAAACTAAACTGTGAAGGAAGTGACATCTTTTATGCGGCGGTTATAATAACTGCTACCCACGTTTGAATGATCTCCTGAATCCGCGTATGACACATGTCCCATTATGAGGTAACGCGTATAACTGCTTCTCGAGGATCATGGCATGCAAGCCACGTAGGTAACTGCCCCTCTCGTAGAGATGGTTGGCGTAAAAGCCAAATAGCTGTCTTGTTGGCGTAAAAGCCAAATTCTGCGTAAAACTTGATGCTTTGCAAAATATAGCCTGAGTTGGCGTATTTCGAGGAGATAGCATACGGCGTACTCCTATAGTTGAAAATAGCCTGGTTGGCGTAAAATGCAAGGATGGTGATGTGAGCGTATTAGTCACAGTTTTAGCTCTCCCAGTCTTTTAAAACTAGAACAAAATCTCGTGCATTAAATGCAGAGATCTGCCCTTATTTCGTGCATTAAATACAGAGATATGCCTCGAGCTCTGTACGAAAAATTAGCTTTTGACGTGGCGTCTGCTTTCGTCTCCTCTTGAGCGTAAAGACTCATTTCTGCCCATGTAGAATAGGCAGCATATTTTTTGAATGCGTAAAAATAACTTGTATCAAGAATATGTCACTAAACGACAGCCTGGGTCTCTGTGCAAAATTATTATCACAGTCGTCCTCTCGATCGTCGTGCAGTACTTTTGTCAGGAGTTAGGTTCACTGTTTTGTCTGACAGATTCATCCGAGGAATACGAAGAGTTCCTCGTATGACTTTACGTTGCATTAAAAACAAACATATTTTACGCCGGAGGGAGGTGTAGCAACCTTTTACGCCAAAACAGCCTTGAAGTGCTGCTTTATGCGGACAGCTCTGAAGCTCTTCTTTACGCCAATAGCTCTGAAGTCATATTTTACGCCACACAGTGCTGAAGCTCTGTTTTACGCGAGCAATTCTGAAACCATGTTTTATGCTACATAGCCTTGAAGCGCTGTTTTACGCGAACTTTATGCATGTTGGGTTTTGACTGTATGATAAACGTACAATTTTTCAGCGTATTTCATGCTTCTACAACAATATAATTCGATGTTATACTTAAACATTTTTTGCATGTTGCTTAATTCTTGTTGGTTTCGTTATTTTGTATATTGCTTCAATAATTAATGGCGAGGCATCCATTTCGATGAAATAACAAATGGGGAGAACATGCTAATACTCAGTGGCTCATTGGATAACATCCTAATACTGATGCTCCTTAGTTGTTTTATACAAGAGACAATACTTTACATAAGTGCTCTCACATATTGCGGGGTGCCATTACTTTTTTTCGTATCAGAGTTAAATTTTTATCTCGGTCACGGTTTGTCAATTATCAAAATGGGGGAGATTGTTGTACCAATATCATGGTTAACTTAATTTTGATATTTAACTAAACCTTGATTCGATATAACGCAATATAGTGCAACTGACTCACAAGAAGAAAATTACTACTATTGCTTCATAATAAGAATGCTGAAAGTTTAAGTCTAGTTATTTTATTTTATTATATATTTAATATTTTATTTGTTGGATATTTTATTTGAGTCTAGTACTTATGTAAGACGAAGTAGCATTAGCACCTAAATGAGATGAAGTCCACTCAAACTAGCCAACATATATCAAACTCCATTCAAACTAGAACCAAGCCCAAACTCTACCTTACTCACAGGGACCGAGTTCGGCCCGAGTTCTGGACACAGGGTGACAGAATTTGGACCAATTTTGGTCCCTGATCGAACTCGAGCAAAATTCGGTCCCTGTGACCCTGCAACCCTAATTTCTTGTTCCTCCAGAAGAATACGGTGCCAACATTAGAATTTTTGAATGTTTGGTGACCGAACTCTGCCCAAACTCGATATTCAAAATGCCTATAAATATTCTTGAATTCTATACCATTCTCATCAATCTATCTCACTCTCTTATAACGTGAGATATATTATGAGCTTTAACCTTTCCCGTCTCCAACAAATAACTTACCAAGCCCTGTAAGTTCCAGAGTACAGTTTGGTTAGAAGTTTTTCTAGTTGTATTAACTTAGAAAATTCTAAGTCTCGTCTTCCATTTCAATTATGAAGTTGGCGTGCCTTTTGGATCAAAGCACGTGGCTGTAAGAAGTAAGCAAGCTCTTCGGATCAAAATTTGTGTTGTATGTTATTGTTCTAATAGTGGATTAACACCATACAAGATTACCTTGGACTGGATTTCTCTCTACAAGAAACACCAGTATACATCATGGTGTTAGTGTTTGTGACTTATTACCCTTTACTTATTTCCCTATATAATTGTTGAATATTTTTGTTAGTAATTAGACTTGGATTATTGGATATTGTTAGAGTAATTATTGTTAAACTATATTCACCCCCTCTAGAGTTGCATTCAGTAAGAGTTCTAGGTCTATCTCCATCTTCCTTTGGTATATGTCCGAAATAAACTTGTTCCATCTAGGACAAAACTTTGAGACAATACCCCATATAATGAATTTGTCTACTAGGAGATGCGATCATCCTCAATTTTTTGGCGTAACTTGAGAAAATTTTTAACTTGAGGAAACATAACCTTGTAGTCCTTAAATTACATCTTGTAGAACTTGTTTGTGATATGAATCTTGGATCTCTTCTCATTAGACTTGTAGTGCTTTTCTAAAGACTCTCAGTCATCCTTAGCATGGATAGTCTTATTGTATGATTCCACCATTAAATCTTTTATAGCATTTAGAATCAATAGTTTACAGGGGTTCTTGTTTGTCCTCCCTTCGTTTGAAAAGCAATGGCCTCAATAATCCTTCGAGCATTAACAGTATCCAAAAGTGTAGACTCGGGATCTATCAATATGTAATTAATGTTCATGAGTTAAAGATTGAGACTAATCTTTTTTTTCCAGATATTTTAGTGCTAACCGTCAAACTTTTCAAGTTTGTTAAAACTTATATCAAGAAGACTTGAATGGTTGTTCTTCGTCTTATTCGGATCTTGATTTAAGATTATTAATCCCAAGGTAGATCAAAGATAGTAGACTAAAACTAGGAATAGAGATACACACAAACTTTTTAGTCTACTCTATGTTTGATCCTGAAGTTGTAGTCGAGACTCATAGTTTAACGCAAATGAGTTTGCTCTTTGAAGATCTCAATTCCAACGAAACACTACATATAATATAATATTTGATTACAACTACCAGAATCTCAAATTTGTTCTTCCTTGCAAACATGTTGCAATTGAGACAAAAAGTTTACAACTTGAAGAAGAGATAAGTTGAAGAAGACACAAATACAGCTTATTGGGGTGATAAGGATCACCGTTACTTAAAACAAGATTCGTCCTCTAGAAAATTTGGTCCTAAGAACCAGCAAGTTCACGAAGAACTTCTGGAACGCTCGCTGTTACCTCTGTTGCTGACTCGAATGGACTACTAGACACCAATGGCTGTAACAACAAGATATTCTTTTATGTCTCTCAATTTTGAAGTAAGTTTTTAAAGGAGGCATGCAGAGAGTATTTATAGAGTAGAGAGGAAACCCTAACTCTATACTGCCCTCCAACCAATTTTGGAAAGATAGCAATCAAATAAATTTAAATCCCATAAAAATAGAATCTAAATAATTGACTCATTCTTTCCATATTCGTCCAAACCCCACAATCAGCGAAGATATATGCACAACCAGCTCTATTTAAGCATATGCTTACAACAGCACACCATAGTTGCATATGCACGCATAGGTGCAACAACGGAGTGACTCATATGCGCATACGTGCAGTAGTGCATGCGCGCATACGTATTGACGTACATATGTGAGTAGCCCACACATAGCCTCACTTGCAACTCGCGCAAAAAACGAGCACAACATTTGCCACAAACGCCATTCGACCGATGCAGACATACAAAGTACAAAGTGAGTCATTAAAGCACCACTTTTTGCCCTTCACCAGAGCCCTTCTCCCTTGCTCGATTCTGAGCCCGAGTCGCTAACCCCTTCGGGGCTTACCTTCTAAGAATTTTTTTCCAAGAGAGTGAAAAAAGCATAAATGATTTCTTGAGATATTTTAACTTAATCCTTCTAGGAAACTATTCTACATGGCACCCACTTAGTCCACCATCCCATCTGCATCTCTCAACAACATGTATGATATTATATTGAGATACCCACTTGGAGTGTTTTCCAATATGGAATTATCTTTCTAGCCATTTCATAAGGAAAAACTCCAACATGGATGATGATCGGGTATCTATCAATTTTGGCGAGGAGTTCATGGCTAGGTTGCTGAGATTGGATCTTTATATTTTGATAGGGGCAAGTGATTCCCTAGTATGGAGCTGCACTAAGTCAAGGCAATTTAGCACATCTTCGGTATGGTAGGTGGTTACTACTCGTCGCCCTTTGAACCAAAATTTTGTTGTGATTTAGAAGGGATGCTTTCCGTCGATGTGGTCAATTATTTTGTGGTGAGGTTTTCTTCAAAGAATTTATAATCTTCCTATCAATGATGCTCTAAAATCATTGGGGAGGTATTCTTGTTGTTAGATCCCTACTGAGGAATTACGAGATCACTTGTTTTCTCATGGGGAGTTCGCTAGGGGTTTGGGATCATATGGGGAGGTTATGATCAGTTAGCGTTACCTATTGTTGGTTAGTTTATCGATTTCAGCTCTGAAGAATTGTACCTAATGGTCATGTCTTGACTATTATGGTCACAATGGTAGTTTCGGTACTGTGGACTAATCAAAATAAAGCTCGACATGGAGAGTATTCCTTCTGTGCTCCTAAGTTGAAGATATGGTGGCTCATAAGGTTATGAAAGTAATGGTGAGTTACAATCATGGTAGAAAAGGAATTCATGGACTTGTCTACATTAAAAAGGCAAAGAACGGTCCAAAATAATCTTCATATGGTGTCCTCTAACCAAAGGCGAGCTCAAACTAAATATGGCATTTAACTTCACAGAGGAGCATGATGTCTATGTTTTTGGGGGAAGTAGTCTGGGACAAAGAAGATAATTTATGTGTAGCATGGATCTAGAGAATAGAGGCAGGCAGCCAGGTTCAAACAGAGTTTAAAAAATGGCTAAGATCTTGGATAAGTTCTCGTTGTTGTTTTGCTTGGTAAAATTTCTCACAAAACTAAGTTGAGAATATTATTATGGCTTGGATGATTTTTCGTTGATGGTTCGATATGCTATACAGTGAGAAACATTGAGGTTTGGGCTAAAGGGAGTGGTAACCATGGAGAGGCTTTGTTCTACTGGTTGATTGGCTAGGTTTTCTTGACTTTTTTGTGTTTAGTATGATTAAGAATATAATTTATAATTTGCAAATGAACTTATAAATTTTGTTTCTAAATTTGAGAATCTCTTTATGATAGTCTAGTTCAATGAGATACAAATTTATTCTTCTGGTTGATTGGATGGGTTTCCTTGAGTGTCTTGTGTCTTGTGTAATTAAGAATATAATTTATAATTTGCAAATGAACAGATAATTTTTCTTTCTAAATTTGAGAATTTCTCTATCATAGTCTAGTTCAACGAGACACAAATTTCTTCTTCTGGTTGATTGGTTGGGTTTTATTGAGTGTTTTATGTCTTGTGTAATTAAGAATATAATTTATAATTTGCAAATAAACTTATAATTTTTCTTTCTAAATTTGAGAATTTCTCTATGATAGTCTAGTTCAATGAGACACAAATATGGAGTAAAGAGGCTCAAGATATAAGTAGATTTTTGTGATATAAGTAGATTTTTGTCGTTTATGTAGATGGGGCTTTAATAACTTGAAGATGAATCCTTGATGAATAATTACGAAGTGGTGCTATGAAGGAACATGGCATACTCTGCCTAATAAAAGTAGGAGATAAATTACTTTAATCTTATAATATATTGACGAGCTTATATGAGATGGTGACTCTTGATTGATAATGTGACATGAATAATATCACTTATTTGGTTATCTTATTATACTCATGCTTATAATTGCAAGTAACTTTTGTACTAAGACCATACTTCTACTTGCTAGATGTAGGAACCGTTACTATTTGTAATTCAAAGATTGTATATTATATATGACAAATAAAATAATTATTAATATATAGATTAATAGTCACACTTGCCAAATAACTAGTACATTAAGTTTACATTGTCCAATTGCACCACTACTTTATTTAAGAAGTAAGTTTTAGGAACGATATCTTGGACCTAAATCTACACACAACATCCTTAATGTATATTTAAATACCACCATATGATTTGTATAAAACATGTAGGAGTATCATGGTATATTTTACTATGTAAACATGGATTAAATTTTTTTTTAAATGTGAAGATACAAAACAAATAGTACTTTCAAATTGATATATCTAAAAGAAGAAATACTTGTTAAATATCTTTACCTAAAACAATATGTGAAGAACTTGGCTTATGAATTAATTTATTACACAATAAGCAATCATTTAGGAATGAGTTAGTGAAGTTATATGATATTTGATTATTTAAATTTTAAAAGCATAAAACCTTTGCATACTCTGATATGTCTTGATCTTGAAATATGGTGGGTGTTAGAATCATGTACTTTGCCCACATGTACGTGATAAACATGCATACCGGTTGACGAGTTTGATAACCATTTATCAAAATAGAAAATAGATAGAAATTGAGTCAAGTGGTAATAATATGGATGGTGGTCACTAAATTTAATGGATAGAGAAATGAGAAAGTATTCAAATGATTTTTTTTTCATCACATTATAAGCTCAAACGAACCTACAATCAATCCAGTCGCCGAGGAACAACCAAAGATTCGACCCCATAGAATTAAATTCTTGTTCTCAGCCCATGAACAATATAAGTCCAAAGCTTCCTTCGTAACTTATAGAAATTTTTTCTAATGGCTTTGTTTTATGCCTCATTTTACAGGGTACCATAAATTGGCCCTATTTTATTATATTAAATATCTATTCTAATTCCATAATTTCAACCCTTTGATGTCATGGACATAGAATATGTCATTTATAGTCTATCCATGTATATGTTTCTATATGTGGAAAGTTAATAAAACATCATATAATAATTGATAAATTAAAATAGAAAAGAAATTTGGGAAGTTTGTGATGATTTTGAACTCTATTGTACAGGGTAATCTATTATTCTTATGAATGAAGCTAACAAATATGGTCTTTGTGGTTGGACTATATTATGAATTTTTGACCATAATCTCCATAGGGTCCTTTTATCTCTTGCTTCTCCAATCTTAGATTACAGAAAAATGATTCAAAGGAGGTATTAACAACAATTACTAAATAAAATTCACAATAAGAAAATTTCCATGAAATGGTAGAAATAGTTTTTGAACTATGGACATATTTAAAGGCAAAGATCAAAAGTGTTCTATTACATTAGAAACATATTGATTAATATGATTCAATACAATGAAAAGTTGATATATGTTAAAAATATCTAATTTATCGCTACATTCATCAAGACTTTTTATGGTTGTTAGTGATTAATTGTAGCACAGTATATATATTTGAGAAAACGTTAGGCATATTCCAATATTTAAGTATTTAAATTTTTTTTCCTTAAAATAATCAACTTCTTTTATAATCTTGGATGGTTAGATATATCGTATAATAAAAAAATTGAAGTCATAGTAAAGTCAAGCACAATGTAAAATATTTGTTAATTTAATTGTTGTTGAACGCGTTTGCAAGAGAAATTTTTTATTCATTTATTTTCCAATACAATTGAATAAAGGCTTAGCAATCATAGTAAAAGTTAGAAATGATTGCCATTTCTTACACTTTTATTTATAAATATATCATATAGATATTAAGGATTATAAATTTAATAAAACTATCGTATTTTTTTTACACTAATATGAAGGTATTTACTAAGTTTAGTCTAACAAATTTAGGAAAAGTCTCTATTAGTATTTCGAGTTAGCCCTCATTTCCATTCGGAGCCAAATGTGCCCACTGTTGAGATGCTAGCAAAGCTAAGTATTCCATAAATGAAGTCAAAGCAAACATCTAATTGTAAAACTATAAACCAAATTGGCGCCTAACCTTTAGATATTGGCCAGTCTTCTACATAAGAATTCACCAAAGAAATAAAAGTATTTCAAACAATATATGCATGAACAGAAAGAACTAGTTTGTCAAGGAAAAGAACAATGAATCCCTCCTTTTTCATCAACTACACCTAATGTATAACTCTTCCAATTTAAGATTCAATGTACAATATTTATTGACATAATGCATGTTCATTATTATTATTTGGACGAGAAGATGCTTTATTATGGTTACTGTATGAAATGAATCTAATGGTTTGGGGGTGTGCTTGTAGTTTCTTAGATATAAGAATGACTCACTAGGAAGATCAATAATTTTCATAAAAGTTTCATAAGAATTGTCTATGGGTACCAACAAACCAATCAAGTACATCGCCAAAGAATTTTAGGGTGTCAAAACCAACCAACGCTCATTCATCCTTATAATGACATGAATCCAACCATCTTAATTTAGAATTGTCATTTGAAGTAGCATATAAAAGGTTGTTTTTTATATAGCAAATAAATAAGTAATATACTTTCTTAGAACAAATGTTAGACTATAAACATACCCAGATTATAACATATATGTAACAAAAAGAAATGAATACAATCAGCAATACATATAACTCCATCAAGGTTTGCTAAAATTGGTGTCTCTAATGCATCAAGGAGGCTTTGATAAGACATCTATATTCAATCAAACACACATGATATATAAAGATTATTGTTTAGGAAATACTACATTTTGAATACTTTTAAATCTCCAAAACAAAATATACTTGGTAAAGGGACACACAATTTTATTGTCACTAGAGAAGATTTAAACAGTTTGGGTACAAGAACTAGCACAACTTTTTTAGAAAATGCTAAATCTTATAGTCGACAAGATCATGAGCTGAACGCGCCAAAGAATAAACATTCTCATATACAACAATTCTAACTTTCATTGAAGACTTCGGAATTTGACTAAACTGTGTAGAAAAGTATTGTACCATATGAGAACGCCATTGCACATCAGTCCAATAATCATCCTCCATCCCCTTCTCAGGTATGACTAGAATCAATGATTCAAGATTCACGGCTTTCAACAAAAAGAATTCAACCAGCTGCATCTCAAATTGAAGACCCTTAAAGTTTTTGATCCTTATAGTCTTCAAACTAGTAAAATATTCTGGCAGAGGGACCACTTCTGGAGCTTGAAATAAGTTCGTAGTGTACAAATTTTCATATGCTGTTGGGAGCTTTACATAATCATATATATATAAAAATATTAGAAATCTTTAGAAGATGAGAATATGTTACATCATTATTGTTTAAAGCATTAAATACTTACTTCTATAAAGAGTTTCTCCAACGTACAGAAATGACATATTTGGAACAAAGCATATATGTCGTTAAGATTGTTATTAGACATTGTATCCATCAACAATTGAAGCTCTTTCAAGCAGTCAAAGCTTTGCATATTCCCATTACTGTTTGCTCCCGAGAACAACACCTGCTAGTTCCAAACCAACAAAATTAAGATAATTAGTTTAAAAAATTGAATACAGATTATTAGAAACCACCAGTTAACACAAAAGAGAAAAGTTAGACAATTTATTTACCACCAAAACTGCCAATGAGAGTATGAAGATAATACAAAACCAATTATTCGCAGCGTAAAAATAAAATTTTGTAATAAGATAAAACAAATGTCTCATATTTCAAATTGACAATCACACAATTTCAGAATTTTTATAAAAAGAATAAGGACTAAAATTACAGAAAAACCATTACCCAATTACTACTTTAGGTACCAAAGTATAACTTTTTGGATTATGATTAGAAGAAATAATCCATGCAAAAAAAAGTAAAGGATAATAGGCTCATTTAACTTTCTAGAAAGACAAGTCGCTTCTACTTCAATTCCAAATCTCAATTATCTTACACACACACACACACACACACACACACACACACATATATATATATATATATATATATATATATATACTCCTAGCAAACAAAGCTACCTTCTTCCACACATATATATGTTCCTAGCAAACAAAGCTACCTTCTCCTAGACTCCTAGAGTATGAGAGACTATGGATTTTGTGCGATATGCAAAAAGGGAGGATCCCTAGATGCTTTTATTTTTTTATATTATCATATTCAAAGAAAGTGCACTTGCGTTCTAAAATTCAAAACCCAACCGACATATATATATATATATATATTTTTGTTTTCTTTTTTCTTTTTTCTTTTTAAGCACAAATAGACCCTCGAATGGTCGTGGAACCCTAACTCCTATGACTCCTTATTTAATCGAGCAATCGAAAGAGACGAACAATGGAATAAATAGATCTTATGACTCAGCTACCCCCGACGTCATCGTTTGTTGCCATATGCTCCAATACGTTGAGTTACAGGCCCCACCACGTCTCCCCTATATTCTCTTTTCGACTTTAAATCTCCAACTATTTTCTTCTCATAGTCGAGCCTAGCAAGCAAAGCTACCTTCTCCTAGACTCCTAGAGTATGGGAGACTATGGATCTGGTGTGATATACAAAAAGGGAGGATCCCTAGATGCTTTTTTTTTATATTATCATATTCAGAGAAAATGTGCTTCGGTTCTAAAATTAAAATCCCAACTGACATATATATATACTGTTATTTACTTGTATAATATTATGTGTGTGTGTGTGTATACACACCCACCCATATACAATACTATAAAAGTAAAGAACGTGTGAATCTATTACTATAAATTTTGGGACTAGTCTACCTTTATTTACTTAAGCTTTATCTTCATATTTTTGTAGCATGGATGAAAAATTAATTTGATAGCAATCGAAAACTCAAAAAAATTTAGTTTCTAATTTAGCTCAGTTACTATATCTTCTTTCTTAATTTTTTTTTGTTTTAAAATATGTCAATTAAATTGATCTTTGAATATTTTTTAATCAATTTAGGAAGTAAAGTGTAAATCACCACAAAGTATACTAACAAGTATGAGGATAAACCATAAGGATAATCTTGACGTATGAAAAAATAGGTAGTTGAGGTTCCAGGTAACTCATACATGCACTAATATCCACGACAACATTACGCTCGTCTTTGCTTGTTAATCTACCAATTCCATGACTACATCAAGGTGGCTTTGTCCCCAAGCTTGGAGAACTCTCATATAGGTTTTCTCTTGTTTACGTTTTTAAGTTATAGTTATGACTTCTAGGAAATCTATAGTGATTTCTCTTGACGTTCATCTAAGTCAGCCCCATCCTCGAATGTAGATTTGATTAGGAATAGTTTTATTAGTCTGTCTAAGTAATAAATGTAATTAAGATTTTGATAAAAGAATGTATTCTTTTGCTTCATAGACGAGTTACAATGTACATGTGCTTTGAATTCTTAGAAAATTGTTGATTATAATGTATTTATTTTTATTATTTTAAAAAAACAATTCTTTCAATTGTAATTGTAGTTATTTATATTTTACCAATAAAAAAAAATTCACTTAAATTTCTATCACGCAGATCATATGATAACTTATAATCCAAATGCATATTGTTGATATCTTTGTGTTTAGCTTCAGAATGTAGCACTTATTATCTATATCAAAAAGTATAGTACCTAATTCTGAAATTAGTGTGTCATAAGCTAGTATGTAAATTTATGCTAGTATGCGTGTTTCTGTGTCTATGTTGTGTCTATGTTTTGTGCTTGGGGAGAAAGATATGGAGGGATAGATTTTTGAACAAGTAGAAGGATATAATACCTTAAAGGCAAGACTGCAAATTGTCAATATCCTCACTAGACGAAGAGATCCAAGCTTCTCCATCTGACCAGTACTAAAGATGTTATCTCCCTTTCTTTGGAAACTCATGTACACATCCTCCAGCAACAACAGGTTCTCCAAGCAGTACTCATTCAAAATCTTTCCATAATAATGAAACTTCTTCAAATGAATATTCGCGCCCACGTTCACTTCTTCTACGTTATCACATCCAACTACTACGATATTTGATAATTTATTTAACCCTGTTCGTAGAGCCCGAATAACCACCTTTTTTAAGTCTGGACAACAACGTACGTCAACAGTTCTAATAAGTGGGCAGTAGGAAATAATCCTTCTCAAGGCAGAATCATTGATATTGATGGCATGAAGGTTCAAGACTTCAAGGTTAGTGAATTGCTTGAAGTAGGAAGGACTATTAGCCAGAAAGAAGCCAATAAGGGAGAGATGGACTAGATGGGGGAAATCGGATGATAACCCAAATGAAAAAAAATGAGGGGTTGTATCACTTAGATCCAGACTAAGATCTTCAAGATGATGTTGGGAAGCTAACTTAACAAATCTATGGAGGTAGTCACCATGATCATTTGAGTTGCAATGATAGGAGAGATGGATGGAATTAAGAGGGATGTTGGGTTTGTAGGAGTTGAGTATTCTTAGAGCAACATGTAGTGAGTTGGGTTGGTGGATGTTGAGCTTACAAGGGTGATGATGAGAGTACCTAATCTTCCAAAGGTTACGCCATTGGGAAGAGAGAGCACCAGACCGGATCGCTGCCTTATAGGAGATCAAGGTTAATATACGAAGGCGAAGAGGCTCAGGGAGGGATGTGAAGTTGTCCACATCATCAATAGAGGGGAGGCAAGAGAGCAGGGTGGTTGATGAAGAGGCTTTCTTCTTCGATCTTTTCATTCTCTTCCTTGATGAGATTGGTAAGGAATCAACCATTATTGAAGGCAACTGAGAGAGAGAGATAGAAAGAAAGAGAGAGAGAGAGAGAGAGAGAGAGAGAGAGAGAGGAAGGTGGAAGTAATAGATAGGTATGGGAAGAGGGAAGAAAAGGGAATTAATAAGAGAGAGAGAGGGAGAGAGAGAGAGAGAGAGAGAGAGAGAGAGAGAGAGAGAATGGAGTTAGTTCAGAGGGCGGAGGAAACAAGGAAGGTAATTAATTCAGTAAAATGAGGAACAAAAGAAGTACCGAACAAGGGCAACGTACATTTTTTTTAAAACTACTAATTATATAATTAACACTTTCCAATTACTCAAACATGAATAAATTATTTCATTGTTGGTAAAGAATTTTTTTTTTCGTTATTCCTTGCTTAAAATTTTGTTAACCATTATGGAAAATTTGAAGAGTAGTAGTGAAATACCATTAAAGGATAAATTAAGAAACCTAAATATTACTCTAGGCCTAATGATCGAGATAAACACACTACATAGAAATACATAAATATGTTAGTCAGCCCTCTACTTAATATAATTTTTTTCATAAAAAGAAATATAATATTTGGCACCAAAGTAATTTTATATTAAAATTAACTAAACTCCAAAGTGTTTAAAACTTTTGAATACTCCAACAAGTGCAGATGTGTCACTTAAAAAATTATGCGGTGTGTACTTGTCCATATGTATGTGAAAAAGATACGTGTCAAGGTGATAAGTATTAAAAGTTTTTCTACAAGTAGATGAGAGAATAAACTGAGGCAAGCAGTAATGTAATGGATAATAGTTGTCTTATGACCAAGTGCAATGCACAGAAGTAGCAATAAAAATAAATAAAAAAAATTTCTCTTGGGTACACAATATATGCTCAAGAAATCACATATCTAGAAATGGAACATGAACGTTTAGGATTTTATACGTGTTTTTTATGTTATTAAAACTAATTATAATATTTTAATTATATTTCTATATATATATATATATATAATTTAGTATATATATATATATATATATATATATATATATATATATATATATATATATATATATATATATATATATGTACTAAATTTTCTTGAATCCATGTCTGAATAAAATAAAATAAAATAACAAGAAGTTCTAAAGAATCAATTGATTCATGGTCAAACCAACCATGATGCATTTTATTCCAATTTTGACATAAGAGAGGGATCAAATGGTATAATTCATTTGTTGGTAGCTTAGAGGATTATAAAAGTAACTATTGCTTTCCAATTAGATGTTTTTGCATTAATTGTGACTTCATCAAACTTACTGATTTGTGTATCTATTATTTTTACATTAATATATATATATATATATATATATATATATATATATATATATATATATATATATATATATATATATATATATATATTATTTTATACATATCAACTTGCTACAATAATTAGCATGACACCATTATTCCTTGGTTCTAAATGCCAACAAACTTATATCCTTTGAAAAAACTTATATAAGAAGCCCATATCACCTCTCTCTCTCTCACTCACTCTCTCTCTCTCTCTCTCTCTCTCTCTCTCATCCATATCAAAACACCTTATCTCTCTCTACCATCTTAATTTCCACTATCCATTTCTATAATAGCACCCATGTATCTCTCTCTTCCTATATACTCCGTCTCCTTCCAGACCCTCTCGTATCTCTGACAGCCGAAAGCTGCAAACCGACCATGCCAAGTCTTGTCCCTTGGCCTTCCTATTTCATAAACTGCCGACTCGTGATGCCAAACTCTATGTGCACTCATGATAAAGCAGTCCTAACCAACCACATGCTAACTACAGCCCTCTATGCTACTCCGTCCATCGTCTACCATGCATCACTCTTCTTCTCTCTCTCTCTATGTCAAAATAAAGAAGAAGAAGAAGAAGAAGAAGAAGAAGAAGAAAATAAAATACTGAAGAAGAAGAAGAAGAAGAAGAAGAAAGTAAGATAAAGTAATGCATAACCTGTTGTTACTGCTTCTTTTATTTTTTTCAAATAAATAATAAGGAGAATAATAGCATTAATTCTTCTTTTATTTTAAATAGGTAACTTATTTCCTCTTACCCCCTTGACAAAAGAAGTAATTGCAAAACCATTTAGTGAGTCCTACATATGCATATATCTATATCTTAACTAAAGTATAGGTATATATAAATATCTTATTTTGAGTAACATAAAATTTGAATAAAGTATATTTTTTAGATATACCTATATTTTATGATAATATACACTAAAGTTACAAGTATATAAATACTTTCTTCTAGTAACTCATTAAATTATTAAACTATATCTATAATATATAATATTAAAATTAGTTTATATATATATATATATATATATATATATATATATATATATATATATTATTCCCTTTCGCTCCTGCCGCTTGGGCAATTTTGGGGGAGAACCCAATATATGATTGCCGTCTCCCGGCAATCTTCTGGTTGGTCCCCTCGGCCTCTCCCTTTTTTTTTCCTTCCCTCCCTATCCTTCTCTACCCTCTTTTTCTCCATCCCCACCATTTCTTCGCCACCTCTTCCCTGCAACCCTCCCCCTTCGTCTGGATCTGAACTTGCTCTGATGTCCGGCTCCTTCGCAGATGATGTTCGGCACCCCGCTCTGACTGGTTCTATCCTCGAGTTCCACTCTTCCCCCATCTCCCCTTTCTCCTCCTCAATAGATGCTTTCCCTCCAAAAGTTGTTGGTGTTTTTCAAGGCTTCCCTTTTATAACTTTTTTGGCTTCGGAAGTCGACACCTTGGTAGCGCCATTCCATCTCGCGTTAATCGGCAAATTCTCTCCAACAGACCCTCAGTAGATATCATTCGGAAGCCCGAGAATAATTTATATTTTGCGGCACAGTAGAGGTAGGAGTTTTCGATGGCAAGCATTTATTGATTCGACCTATATCCGAAGAAGACTTTCTTAGGCTCAGATCCAAGAATCTTTGGACCATCACTGGTGCCCCAATGCGTGTGTACAAATGGATATCAGACTTCGCACCATCCTGCGAGAGACCTATAGCAGCGATCTGGGTATCATTTCTAGGTCTTCCCTCCTTATTTGACAAAGTCGCCCTATTCTAGCTAGCTACAAGCGTTGGCACTCCCCTCAAATTAGACCATGCAACAAAGATCCTTACTCGCCCTAGTTGAGCAAGAGTTTTCATAGAGGTGGATGTTAGAAAACCTCTTCCAGACTGCATCATAATCCTGCTACCATAGGTAGACAGTGTGTGGCAGACCGTAGAATACGAGAATCACCCAGTTTATTCCTCCTTATGCCGTCATCAAGGTCATGTCGTAGTGTCATGCAAGCAATACATCATCGTAGAAAAAGAAAATGGTAAAGAAGAGCAACAACGAAAAGGAAAGGAATAAGATAAACCCTAAGATACTCTAGTAGTATTGAAAATACCTCACCGTAGCGTAGAGAAGCATTCAGCAACAAGGACGAAGGAGATTCATCTAAGTAAGAAAGGGGCATCCGGAGCATAATACACACCCATAGTGCACCCACCTCCTGAGAAACAGTACCCACCCTATCAGAAACGAAGAAGACTAATCTAAGTGAGAAAGTCCCCCTCAGAGCAGAGTGCATTACCCATATAACATCCACCTCCCACGAAACAGAGTCCATCCCCAACCGAGAGTGTCCTCCACCATTACCAACAGCATCCAAAATATACAGAGACAACAATAAATTCTCTCGTATCTAAGTCCCTCTGACAAACATAGGTATTACCACATGATAATAAAGATAAAATCCCTCTGCAACATCCAACTACCATTCTATCTAATCCTCAGGTCTTCACAAATTCTAACAGAAATGCTAAGTGAAAATAGATGTGAAGAGCAGCAGCAACGAAGAAGAGCCCAGTAGAACAAATTACTCATTCTTGGCACATTGCCCAGTCATGTCGAGACAAGTAATCAACAGTCTGTAACACATCGGTAGAGAAGGAGATGTCACCTGAACCTCCAAACTTCTCGAGCGTATCCATTTGGGATGCTCTCTGTAATCTTTCGACTGACAGGGATGATAGACTATTACTCAAAAACCCCTCGTTACCTCCCCCAAAGTTGCCCACAACACCAAAAGAAAGTACAATAAGCAAAGCAAAGATAAGCAAAGCAACATTAACTCTACTCCAAAGATGTCTCTTAGATCTGCGGATAGAGCCTTGAAAACTTCTTTAAAAATATTATCATGACCTGCATTTTTATTTGGAATACGAGGGGGATCGTGGGGTATGACACTTTGAATTATCTCAAGCAACTCAAACTACTCCACAATATCTCGCTTCTTGTAGTAATAGAAGCAAAGATCTCTCCAGATCAACTCAAATTCTATAGGATCAAGTTAGGCTACGCCACTGCCCTCTCCAAGGGTAAAGACATATGGGTATTCTTTGGGATTGATTTCTCCTTCCAATTATTAGCTGAGAATAACCAGAGCATCTCGATGGAGGTTGGCCATCCGACTATAAAAAATAAATTCATTCTTTCGATCATGCATGGAGGTAGAACAAAGAAACAACAAGGAGCACTATGGGAACACCTGATCAAAATTTCTGACGAGAACAACAACATTATGTGGATAGGCGGGGGAGACTTCAACACAATCACCTCTATAAATGAAAATTAGGAGGCAACCCAGCAAAACTGGTATCGATGATTGATTTTAATCAATTCATCTTTGAAGCTAACCTAATCCACATTCCATTCTCAGGCAACAACTTCACGTAGTCCAACTCCCGCTCTTGAAATAATGCTCAACAATCCCGCCTTGATCGGATTATGGTTAATCAATCCTTCCTGAACTTTATCCATAGGGTGTCAGTGAACCATCTCAGTCGATTGGAATATGATCACTCTCTACTCTTGCTCGATGTGATTGTCAATGCTCCTCGAGTACAAAAAACCTTCAAATTAAATGGACCTGTTAGAGTGCACTTAAGCTGCAATACATATAAAAATGGTCTACAAATACCTGTCACAGTCTATATATCTAATCCCATCCACAATAAGCATCAAAATCACAAAAAGATAGTCTAGTCACAATAATATAAAATGATTTATCCAACCAAGCAATTTAAATATGTCATGGGAAACAACCCGTCATCAAAATGGAAAGAAAAATAACTCCAAGTACAATATCTAGAAGTCACTATAAGATCAAATATCCAATAACACTAAGCATAAATAATGAATAGTAAGAATAATGTGTGCTCAAGAGAAGTCCTCAGGAACAACCTCATCCTCTGCAATATGTACGTCTCCAATAGTAGCACCTGTCCCGTAAACCTCGAGATAGCTCTCCTCGTCGACACCAGAGGACATAATCCAGATCTAGGTCCTAAGGGGACATAGCAAGGTACAATAAACACTTAAGCCAAATCAAATACAGCTAGTAAATATAAATAGATCCTCAGGGAAAGCTATGTGACCAGCTAAGTAAAATTCAAATGAGAGCATCACTAGTACTCAGGCTGAGACCACTATAGGCTTTGTGTCAGGGAGACCATAGCAGCAAGTAGTATCACGACTCCAGTATATGTGCCAAAGATCAGAAACAGAGTCTAAGGCACCTCCATTAGTATATATATAAATAATTAGTCTGTAGCATGTCTGTCTCTCCCCATCCAATGTAACCTCATGTCTCACGTCCATGACGTCTCATGTCCATAACATGCAAGATCATGACCTATAGCTAGTACAACAAGTTATAATAATATCCATATAATATGCAAGTTTTATGTCATGAATCCTTTAAGCCTATACAGAATCACCATGAATAACTCAGGAAAGATTCTATCACATGAAATAGTATCGAGTGTCCTATGGTATGACGTACTTGGTAAAGCAAGCACGCAAAAGTAGGATCGTGGAATCAACTCTCCAAGTGACGTTGCACGACTCCGCGTACGACGTCGACACCCGAATCTTGTTCGGACGCTAACCAATATCTCACGGTCCTTGTCAGACCCCAGTCCCAAAATACCGAGGGACTAGACACGTGGCAATGGCTAGCAGCACACACCGATGGACAAACCCAATTTAATGGATCCATCATGGCATACTTAAGCTGTAAAATCAAGTCTACGATAACATGGCACAACTAATCTCATCCACACAAGATAAAATATAATCCACAAAAATATAAGGAATGTAAATCATCAACCAGTCTCAACAAAGCACTTCGGGGAACAACCCGATAAAATCTAATACAATGGTTCAACAGACCAGAATATAAATGACTGAATAAAGTAAATACTGAGCATGAAACATGGATGCTCAGGAAAAGTCTTCAGCTAACACCTCGTCCTCGGGTGTCGGTACAGCTCCTGTATCAGCTCCTCTATCAGCTCCTGCTGTGGTCCCGTATACCTCGGGATAGATCTCGTCTGCAAATCCTGGGGACATAATCCGGATCCAGGTCCTCAGGGGATATAGCAAGGTACAAGAAAGCTAATGCCAAAATAAATGCAGTACAGCAAATAATAAAATAAATAGGATAAGTATGTAACCATCAGTGTAAAATGCAAGAGAGAGAGCATCAATAGTACTCAGGCTGAAACAACTACAAGCTCTGTGTAGGGGAGCTGGTAGCAGTAATATCATGAGGTGGTCTAGCTCAGCGGGAGATTGAGTAGCCGGCATAATATAGTCAACCTGTAGCCTGTGGGTCTCTCCAGCAATAGATGGAACAATAAGGGAATACTAAATAACTAGCTAAGTGATATGCAAGATGAGAGCATCACTAGAACTCAGGTTGAAGCCACTACAAGCTCTGTGCCGGGGAACCGGTAGCAGCAGTAATAATGAGTAATGGGCCAAGCTCGGGCTTAGAGTCTTGTGCCTCACAATAATAGGGGTTATATATATATATGATCAGCCTATAGCCTGTGTGTCTCTCCCCACCCAATGTAACCACGCATATCATGACCATAATGTCTCATGTCCATGTCAAGCGGGATCATAACTAATGCAACAAGTCATAAATATCTAGGAATATAATATCTCTGTCAAGTCCTGCATCCTATACATAATCACCATGAATATCTCAGAAAGATCCTGTCTCATGAACAGTGTCAAGTGTCCTAGGTCAAAGTGTACTTGGTAAGACAAGTACGAGAAGATAAAGTATCACGAATGTCAATCGCTATATGACAATACACAACACCGCGTACGGTGTTGGCACCCGACTAATAATCGGACGCTAAGTACGTCAAACGGTCCTAGGTTAAGCATGCACGGCAAAGTAAATGAAGCAAGAAAAATATGTATCAATACTGCAGAGTTTGGCAAGGTATACTTGCCTGGTGTCCGAATACCCACAGTCGTCCCTGTATCAGTGGATCCTGTGGATACTCCTCCAAAAGCTGTAATAAATATCACCAATAGTCTCAGAAGGTATCAAATAGCTAAAAATGCCTGTCCTTACGTCCAATTTGGACACAAGGGCAAAAATAATATTTCTGGGCCAAAGCGGGATCCAAATGTGGGCCACTTTGCTCCGAATAGTGTGTCAGGGTCAAAGGTCTCCAAATTCCTCAAACTCAGTGTCTACAAGTCAAGAACGAGCATACGAACCCAACAAAACTTCCAGAATTGGTTTCCGATAAGCTGCTCACAAAATCGCCAGTGTAGTGGAGCATGTGCGGCCCACGATACGCGATTCTGTCAACGTTCTCAGAATCGGACCAAACTTGGGTCACAGGACCAGCGTATTGCTACGAGTCTGATGGCACAAGTTTTGTCTCGATCCGACGTGTGTACACAAAGTTACAGCGTGTTCCAGAATGGACAGATACGAGGCGTTGTCGGCGGATACGCGTTGATTCCGGTGTGCACGCACATCCAAATCAGCTTCTGTGAAATCCCACACGTCCGTATCAACGTCGCACACGTTTCGGTAAAGACCGCGTACGACCAAGTCATCCCGTTTGGCGGGGCGCACTCAGTTCCGGGGTGAAACAGGGTATTATTTTTCCTATTTTTGGATCGCGGTTTGCGATCACTACAGGACGCGATGCACCGAGCGGGTTGCACTGGCACCGAGAGGGTTACACATTCTACGAGTTGCAACTGACGAAATCGAAAACGGAGTTACGATGTAAGAGAAAACGTTACCTGAACTGGGTTCGAAGAAGTCTGAATCTCACGTGTCCGAGGGTACGGTTCGTGTCCTGGTCGAAAGTTCCTGTGTCCGCGTGTCTGACGTGAGTCCCGGCTAGGGTCCTGATCGAGACAGTGGCGGCGGCTTCGTCGGAGGGAATCGGGCTCGGGGTCGGCGGGGTCGGCGAGGTCGGCGAGGGCGGCTGCTCTGCACAGTTGGCCGGAGCGGTTCACGCGGGCCGGAGACTCGGCGTCGGGACGAGCGGCTGGGTGGACTCGGTTGGAGTGGGGCTGGGTCGACTCGGGTGGATCGGGGCTGGGTCGACGACGGGTCTAACCGAGGGCGACCTAGCGGCAGCGGCGAGGTGGTGGGATCTGGGGGAACGGCGGCGGAGTCGAGCGGAGTGCTCGGGTCGTGACGGCGGGTCGCTGGGGTGATGGCGGAGTCGTCGAGAGGCGGAGGGCTTAGGGTTCAGACGAAGTAATCGGAGGGAGGTGACGGCGCGGTGAGTTGTCGACGGCTGAGCACGCTTTACGAGGGCTTTTATAGCGCTACAGTATCTCCGGTGGTTAGGGTTCAATTTGGGTTTCGGGTCCGGGTCGGGTTTGGCTCGGATCCGACCCGACCCGACCCGACCCAATATGCTGATTAGGTTCAGGGTTGGTTTGGGTTTAGTTTGGGTTTGGTTCGGTTTATAAATCCAATAGTTTTTAGGGCTTTAAACGCGTTTTCGGAGTCTAATAAATTCACAGAAAAATACCCTATGTCCAATTTTCTATTTTACACCATAAAATATTATTTCCATAATATTTTAACATCAATAAACTGTATTTAAAAATCCTTTAATCATAATTACCTTGGTTCTTCATCCAAAAAATACCAAAAATCCGGGAAAAATTATATTAAACTTATTCTGAAAAATAGGGTGTTTACAATCTACCCCCATAAGAGGATTACGTCCTCGCAATCAAAGAATAAGCTACTAAAGGAAGAACTATGAAAATTACAAGGTTGCTCAGGTAATAACTGCCTCTGTGAATAAGTGGGGATAACGTTGGCGCATACTATCTTCTCGTTCCCAAGTCGATTAGCCAGGAGAATGATGTTTCCAAGCTACACGAACCAGTCTGATTGTCTGTCCCCACAATATCTTCTCACTGACGTCGAGGATGCCAACTGGTTGTTCTTCATATCTCAAGCTAGGGCCCACTGTGATCTCTGAATGATCGACTACGTGACTTGGGTCGGTCACGTACCTTCTCAGCTGTGAGACTTGGAATACGTTATGTACTCCCTCTAAGGATGGTGGTAATGCAAGACGATAAGCTACCTCACTAATGCGCTCTAGAATATCAAATGGCCCAATAAACCTTGGGCTCAACTTGCCTCTGCTCCTGAATCTAATAGTACCTCGAGTGGGCAAAATCCTCAAGAACACGTGCTCTCCTTCTTTGAACTCTAGGGGACGCCTGTGTGTATCAGCCTAATGCTTCTGTCTATCATGAGCTGCTCGAAGATGATTCTGAATCTGTTTCACCTTTTCCACTGTCTGCGTTACCAATTCTGGACCCAGCATTTGACGTTCACCAACGTCACTCCAACATATAGGTGATCTGCACTTCCTTCCGTATAATGACTTGAATGGTGCCATCTGAATGCTGGCCTGATAACTGTTGTTGTAGGAGAACTCCACCAAGTGCAAATGATCTTCCCAAGATCCTCCAAAGTCTAGCATACACGATCGCAATATATCCTCCAAGATCTGAATGGTGCGCTCTGACTGACCATCTGTATGTGGATGGTAAGCTGTGCTGAATTTGAGTCTAGTGCCTAGACTCTCTTGCATGCTTCGCCTGAAATGAGATATAAATCTCGAATCTCGATCCGATACAATACTAACCGACATTCCATGTAATCTGATGATTTGTCGCATATACATGTCGGCTAGTACCTCTGTGGACTGTCCAACTCTAAATGGCAAGAAGTGTGCTGATTTAGTAAGTCTATCCACGATAACCCATACTGCATCTCTTCCGCTGGGGCTCCTTGAAAATCCTGTGACAAAATCCATCGTGATATGTTCCCACTTCTATTCTGGTATAGGAAGCAGCTGTAACATACTTGCAGTCCTCTGATGCTCGGCCTTTACTTGCTGGCAGACTAAGCATTTGGCCATAAATCTTGTAATCTCCCTTTTCATTCCATGCCACCAGTAATACTGTCTCAAGTCTCGGTACATCTTGGTTCCTTCTGGGTGAACAGAGTACATAGAGCTATGTGCTTCGGCCATTAACTCCTGTCTTAATTCTCTATTTGGAACATACAGGCAATTTCCAAACCTTAATGTCCCGTCTTCATGTATGCGAAGTCCTGTCTGCATGCATGCTTCCGTCCTCTCCTTCAGTCTTCGAAATCTAGCATCGGTGGGCAATGCCTCTTTAATCTTCTCTACGAGTGATGACTTAACTTCAAGATTAGCTAGCAAGCCACTATGTCCTGGTAAAACAACTTCTATCTGAAGCTCCTGTAGATCTCTCAATAACTCGGGCTACATCATCAAGAAATAAGTCGTAGGCTTCCTACTGAGTGCGTCTGCTATGACATTCGCCTTTCTCGGATGATACTGCAGATCTATGTCAAAATCTACCATCAATTCCAGCCAACGTCTCTGCCTCATGTTAAGCTCCTTCTGAGTATATACATACTTCAGACTCTTGTGATCTGTAAAGATGTCTACCTTCTCCCCATAAAGGTAGTGCCTCCAAATTTTCAATGCAAATATAACTGCTGCTAACTCCAGATCGTGTGTTGGGTAGTTCTTCTCGTAGACCTTCAACTGTCTCGATGCATAAGCAATGACTTTGCCATGTTGCATCAAAACACATCCTAGTCCACTACCTAATGCATCACTGTAAACAACAAAACCTCCTGATCCTGAAGAAAGAGTCAAGTCAGGTGCTGTTGTTAATCTTCTCTTCAATTCTTCGAAGGCCTTCTAGTAGTCTTCTATCCATATAAACTCCCGATCTTTATGTGTCAGCTTCGTCATCGGTTCTGCAATCCTTGAAAAATTTTCTACAAACCTTTGGTAATATCCCGCGAGTCCGAGAAAACTTCTCACCTCTGCAACTGATGTGGGTGTAGGCCAAGTCTCTATTGCCGCAACTTTCTCTAGATCAACTGAAAGTCCTTCTTCTGAGATGATATGTCCCAAGAAAGGCACTTTATCATACAAAACTCACACTTACTGAGTTTGGCATATAGCTTCTCATGTCTCAAGGTCTCTAGCACAATTCTGAGATGCTCCTCGTGCTCTTCATGGCTCTTGGAATATATTAGAATGTCGTCAATGAACACAACCACAAATTTATCCAAGAACTGATTCATCAAACTCATAAATACTGCTGGCGCGTTGGATAAACAAAATAGCATTACCAAGAACTCATAATGTCCATACTTGGTCCTGAAAGCTGTCTTCGGTATGTCTTCCTTTCTTACTTTGATCTGATGATAGCCGGATCTAAGGTCAATCTTCGAGAATACCCTAGCACCACTCAATTGATCGAATAGATCATCAATGCATGGTAAGGGATACCTGTTCTTGATGGTCACAGCATTTAGTGCCCTGTAGTCAATGCACAACCGTACTGTTCCATCCTTCTTCGGCACAAATAATATGGGTGCTCCCCAAGGTGAAACACTGGGCCGAATAAAACCCTTCTCCAAAAGATCATCAACTTGTTCCTTCAACTCCACTAACTCCTTAGGTGCCAGCCGATATACTGATGAAGTGATAGGCTCTGCTCTTGGAGTTAAGTCTATAGTGAATTCTATTTCCCGATCAGGCGGTAAATCTGGAAGATCATCAGAAAATATATCCACAAATTCTGATATGACTCTTGGGTAATATGTCTTCCCTTCTACAAATAGTACCCTAAGAGTAGGCTGAACTCCTTGCTCTACTGCTCCTCAAAGAAACTCAAATTCTGGATGTCCAGGCGGTCTAAATATAACCCGTCCAAGTCGGCAATCAAGAGTCGCATGGTACTGACTTAACCAGTCCATACCAAGTACAACATCATAATCCGGCATAGAAAATATCAGAAATTGAGCTCGCATTTCTCTTCCACAAAATACTACAGAACATGATCTACAGACGTCACTAACCGGAATAATTCCACCTCCCGTAAGGATTCTCTTAATCTTCGAAAGGGGTGCGGTAGCTACTCTATGGGTGGCTACAAAGCTAGCTGCTATAAATGAATGCGATGCTCCAGAATCAAATAAAGCTACAGCTGGTAATGAAGCTACTAAAATAGTACCTGCGATAACCTCGCCTGTAGTAGCTTCCTCCTCAACAGCCAATATAAATGCCTGTCCTCGTCCCTGAGCTTGGCCTCTCTGCTGCTGAGCCTGCTGAAATAGAGCTGCTTGTGGTGCCAGTGGTGGTCTCTGCTGATTTCCTCCTGGAGCTGGTGGTCTGACTCCTCCAACTCCTGTCTGCGGTGCTTCTACTGCTGGATAAGTTGGTCGTAGTGCAGGTAAAGCTAGTCTCGGTGCTCCTTCTCTGCGCTCGGTGCAGTCTCTGGTTGAATACTGGTTGGATCCGCAAGCCAGGCATAGTCCTAACTTACATCTATATTCTCTCTCAATGTGACCTACCTTGCCGCAGTGGTGACAAGTAGAGAGAGATATGGCCCTGTGTGCTGTCCTCTCTGGCATACTCCTCTGGGATCATTTTGCTGAATCCCCATGTGCTGTCCTGGATGGTGCTGATGTGATGGGCCTCTTCAGATTTGACTCCCTTCTAGTGACGTGCTCCATGCGTCGTGCTGCTGCGAGGACGTCGGTATATGATGTAGTACGACCGATCCAATCAATCTCTAGAGCTCGAATTTCAGTCCGTCAAAGAACTTCTCAGCTTTCTCTTCCTCTGTCGAAATCAAGGTTGGGGCGAAGCGACTTAGGCGAATAAATTCCGCGTTGTATTCTTCCACTGTCATTGCCTTAGATAAGGTGGTTGAACTTGTCTCTGAGCTCCGACCGTGCAACTGCAGGAATATACATCTCTCGGAAGAGTCTGGAGAACTCTTCCCAAGTGACTCGGTCCTGTCCGAGCCTCCTCTCTTCTGCTAACCACCAGTGATGTGCATTTTCAGTTAACTGCATTCTGACTGTAGTCATCCACTTCTCCTTTAGAAGTTCAGCTGCTTCCAACTGGTGCTGTATGTTCGTGAGCCATTCATGAACTTCTGTTGGCCCCTCTTTACCAGAGAATGTACGAGGTTTGAGCTGACGAAAATCGGTGATAGATCCCGTCGCTGATCGCCTCGCTGGTGGATTTGCCTGCTCTAATGCGGATACCAGGCTAGTTTGCAGATATTCTGCCTCCTGACGATATGCCTCTTGCTGAATCTGTTGCTGGGCTTGCATCATGGCATACATCATCTGGAACATCTGTTGTCCGTCCATGGCTTGCCCTGGCGGGAAAACTGGCATCTGTGGAGTGAACTGTGGTGGAGGTGGGATGTCATCTCGCCAGAACCTTGGATTAGGCTGACTGGTTTGATCGCTCTGCGATGTTTGTCCTCCATTCCCTGGGGTCACTCCGTCTATATAAGTAACCACAGCATCATATGGCGTATCCAATGGAATCTCGTCTCCGTTCCTGGAATCTATTACTCTGCAACCAAAAGATAAACTATAAGAACGCTCAGAGGAATCAATACAGGATGCAAATCAAGTAACAATTCGAGTTCGATATAGAGTTCAAAAATGGTTCAAACAATGGATGAGATCCTAGAACTTATTCTATCCTTAGGGCAGGCTTGCTCAGTCCCTAAGTTGAAACTGAACAATTTTATCGTAGACCTGCATAGGCCACCACAAAAACTATGTCACGCCCCAGTCCCAAAATACTGAGGGACTAGACACGTAGCAATGGCCAGCAGCACACACCGATGGACAAACCCAATTTAATGGATCCATCAGGGCGTACTTAAGCTGTAAAATCAAGTCTACGATAACATGGCACAACTAATCTCATCCATACAAGATAAAATATGATCCACAGAAATATAAGGAATATAAATCATCAACCAGTCTCAACAAAGTGCTTCGGGGAACAACCCAATAAAATCTAATACAATGGTTCAACAGACCAAAATATAAATGACTGAATAAAGTTAATACTGAGCATGAAACATGGATGCTCAGGAAAAGTCTTCAGCTAACACCTCCTCCTCGGGTGTCGGTACAGCTCCTGTATCAGCTCCTCTATCAGCTCCTGCTGCGGTCCCGTATACCTCGGGATAGATCTTGTCTGCAAATCCTGGGGACATAATCCGGATCCAGGTCCTCAGGGGACATAGCAAGGTACAAGAAAGCTCATGCCAAAATAAATGCAGTACAGCAAATAATGAAATAAATAGGGTAAGTATGTAACCATATGTGTGAAATGCAAGAGAGAGAGCATCAATAGTACTCAGGCTGAAACAACTACAAGCTCTGTGTAGGGGAGCCGGTAGCAGTGATATAATGAGGTGGTCTAGCTCAGCGGGAGACTGAGTAGCCGGCATAATATAGTCAACTTGTAGCCTGTGGGTCTCTCCAGCAATAGATGGAACAATAAGGGAATACTAAATAACCAGCTAAGTGATAAGCAAGGTTAGAGCATCACTAGAACTCAGGCTGAAGCCACTACAAGCTCTGTGTCGGGGAGCCGGTAGCAGCAGTAATAATGAGTAATGGGCCAAGCTTGGGCTTAGAGTCTTGTGCCTTACAATAATAGGGGTTATATATATATGATCAGCCTGTAGCCTGTGTGTCTTTCCCCACCCAATATAACCACGCATATCATGACCATAACGTCTCATGTCCATGTCAAGCGGGATCATAACTAATGCAACAAGTCATAAATATCTAGGAATATAATATCTCTGTCAAGTCCTGTATTCTATACAAAATCACCACAAATATCTTGGGAAGATCCTGTCTCATGAACAGTGTCAAGTGTCCTGGGTCAAAGTGTACTTGGTAAGACAAGTACGAGAAGATAAAGTGTCACGAATGTCCATCGCTAGATGACAATACACAACACCGCGTACGGTGTTGGCACCCGACTAATAATCGGACGCTAAGTACGTCAAACGGTCCTAGGTTAAGCATGCACGGCAAAGTAAATGAAGCAAGAAAAATATGTAACAATACTGCAGAGTTTGGCAAAGTACACTTGCTTGGTGTCCGAATACCAACAGTCGTCCCTATATCAGTGGATCCTGTGGGTACTACTCCAAAAGCTGTAATAAACATAACCAACAGTCTCAGAAGGTATCAAATAGCTAGAAATGCCTGTCCTTACGTCCAATTTGGACACAAGGGCAAAAATGACATTTTGGGCCAAAGTGGGATCCATATGTGGGCCACTTTGCTCCGAAAAGCGTGTCAGGGTCAAAGGTCTCCAAATTCCTCAAACTCAGTGTCTACAAGTCAGGAACGAGGATACGAACCCAATGAAACTTCCAGAATTGGTTTCCGATGAGCCGATCACAAAATCGCCAGTCCAGTGGAGCCTATGGGGCCCACGATACGCGATTCTGTCAATGTTCTCAGAATTGGACCAAACTTGGGTCACAGGACCAGCGTATTGCTACGAGTCCGATGACACAAGTTTCGTCTTGATCCGACATGTGTACACAAAGTTACAGCGTGTTCCAGAATGGACGGATACGGGGCGTTGTCGGCGGATACGCGTTGATTTCGGTGTGCACGCACATCCAAATCAGCTTCTGCGAAATCCCACACGTCCGTATCAACTTCGCGCAAGTTTCGGTAAAGACCGCGTGCGACCAAGTCATCCCGTTTGGCGGGGCGCACTCAGTTCCGGGGTGAAACATGGTATTATTTTTCCTGTTTTTGGATCGCGGTTTGCGATCACCACAGGACGCGATGCACCGAGCGGGTTGCACGGGCACCGAGAGGGTTACACAGTCTACGAGTTGCAACTGACAGAATCAAAAATGGAGTTACGATGTGAGAGAAAACGTTACCTGTACTGGGCTCGGAGAAGTCTGAATCTCACGTGTCCGAGGGTACGGTTCGTGTCCTGGTCGAAAGTTCCTGTGTCCGCGTGTCCGCCGTGAGTCCCGGCTAGGGTCCTGATCGAGACAGCGACGGGGGCTTCGCCGGAGGGAGTCAGGCTCGGGGTCGGCGAGGTCGGCTTGGGCGGCGGCTCTGCACAGTTGGCCGGAGCGGTTCACGCGGGCCGGAGACTCGTCGTCGGGACGAGCGGCTGGGTGGACTCGGTTGGAGCGGGGCTGGGTCGACTCGGGTGGATCGGGGCTGGGTCGACGACGGGTCTGACCGAGGGCGGCCTAGCGGCAGCGGCGAGGTGGTGGGATCTAGGGGAACGGCGGCGGAGTCGAGCGGAGTACTCGGGTCGTGACGGCGGGTCGCTAGGGTGATGGCAGAGTCGTCGAGAGGCGGAGGGCTTAGGGTTCAGACGAAGTAGTCGGAGGGAGGTGACGGCGCGGTGAGTTGTCGGCTGCTGGACATGCTTTACGAGGGCTTTTATAGCCGCTACAGTATCTCCGGTGGTTAGGGTTCAATTTGGGTTTCGGGTCCGGGTCGGGTTTGGCTCGGATCCGACCCGACCCGACCCGACCCAATATGCTGATTAGGTTTAGGGTTGGTTTGGGTTTAGTTTGGGTTTGGTTTGGTTTATAAATCCAATAGTTTTTAGGCCTTTAAACGTGTTTCCGGAGTCCAATAAATTCACAAAAAAATACCCTATGTCAGGTTTTCCATTTTACACCATAAAATATTATTTCCATAATATTTTAATATCAATAAACTATATTTAAAAATCCTTTGATCATAATTATCTTGGTTCTTCATCCAGAAAAATACCAAAAATTCGGGAAAATTTATATTAAACTTATTCTGAAAAATAGGGTGTTTACAGTCCTAGGTTGAACAGGCACATCACAAAAATATATATAAACAAATAGAAATACAAGCAGATAATATAACAGGATTTACTGTAAGTTTGGCATGGTATATTTGTCTGAGTTCTGAACTCCGTCAACTGCTCCTGAAAAAGTGGAATATGCACGTACACCTTCGGATGTTGAAACAAACATTACCAATGTTCTCAGAATACTTGAAATAGTTAGGATTGACTACACATAAGTCCAATTTGGACACATGACAAAATTGACAATTTTGGGTCAAAATAGGGTCCATATGTGGTCCACTTCTTAATCGAAAACGTGACAAAGATAAAGTTCTCTAAATTCATCAAACTTAGTATCTACGAGACCATAACGATGATACAAACCCAACAGAACATTCATAAATGGATTCTGATGAATCGGTCACGAAATAGTCCGTTATGTGGAACCGTGGGGCCCACGAAACGTTATTTCGTCAACATTCTCAGATTCGAACCAAACTTAGGTCGCAGGACTAGTATAACGCTGTGAATCTAATGGCATAAGTTTCTTTACGAATCGACGAGTATACACGAAGTTATGGCGAGGTGTCAGAATAGGCAGATTCAGTGCTTTTTGACGGATACTCGTTGATTTTGGCGTACACACACGTCCAAATCAAGTTTTACAAAAGCCCACACGTCCGCGTTGATGATACACGCCTTTCGGTGTAACTCGCATATGATAAAGTTACCTCGTTTAGCAGAACGTATCCTGTATCAGAGATTTTGGGTATTTTAAAAACAAATTTTTGGTCATTTTGGAACCAGAATAATTTAACCATTAAAGTAAACTAATAAAAACTAAAAGAATAGTAAAAATCTTGGTTATATTATGAATAAGTTCTTTCAATTATATTTTGAAAATAATTAATGAAGTATAAATACTAAATCGTATATATATATAAGATGGAACAATCGCACGAATATGATATAAAGAACTAAAGAGTCAAATATAACTCACGAGACAAAATAATATCCATTGAGTCATCTAATAAAATAAGAAATAATAATATCAAAATTTGGAGATAAATTCAGAACAATAACCTATCTACTGAGCTATATGTACTGGGCCGTCTGTCTCAGCCGGGATGAGACCCTCCTGAGTCAAAGTCTCTGGCTCTAAGCCAACTACGTCCTGAGGCCTGTAGTGAGTGGGATACCACTCATCAACGTCATTTGGGAAAAATATATCCAGTCAGGAAAGGAGCAAAGTACACCTCTAACAGCAGTTCCAATGAATGATAAAAAACTATGTAACAATAAATAAAGTTAATATACAAGATGCAAGATGCAAGTACAAGAGATACACAAAATAGGAATATTAGAATTAAATACAAAAAAATGAGTATCATGGAAATAAGCAAGAAATACTAGTACTATATGAGTGAGTATCAGCTTCAACATGTGATCGGCTCGGGAACTTACACAAGGATTAGGGATTGGTTAATCATACGTGCGGTGTATGATCAACACTCACAAGGTCATACACAAGAAGGGTATGATCACATATCTATACTAACACTCCCCGCCCCGACTGGTATAGTGTATCCAACCATGGTACATTATGACATATGATTCACTAGGTAGGTAGCTAGTCTCCCCAAGAATCGATAGCTGTGCATGTACAAGAAGAACGAGGAACAAGGCTTGTACAAGATACACCATAAATACCATCTCATGACGAGATCCGGATATACCAATCTGTATAACCATCGTGTCAAGAAATCAAGGATATCTATACTAAATACAAGAAATATAGGGGATATCATAAATGAAAAACTATCAGAGAATGTACTTGCCTGAAATCCGGTGAACAGTATCAAAGATATCCGAAACGGTACCTCGGAGACCTAAATATGGAATATTACATCAATACAAGATTTTGGAATAAAAATAAGTCAAACTAGTCAAATTCTAGGTCATAAAGCCATTTCTAGGTCAAAATAGTCAAACTTCGTCAACTCTAGGTCAAACTAGTCAAACTTGGTCAAAGTAGTTATTTCTAGGTTGTATGAGTCTAATTTTAGGATATTGGGTCCATACACTATGTAACTAGGCAATACTAGCTATAGGATACTAGTACTATACTGTATGGTAAGATACGTAATATCTAATATATGAAAAATACTAGATAAGATACACAATATAATATATACTAGTATTCCTAGCTAAACTAGTACTATGGATACCTTGGCTTGGAGCCAAACTTGGTATCACACTATACATCTTGAACCAATACCTTGAGTCAACTCCATTACCTTACCTTACCTTACCTTACCTTGGTAACACAAGGTAATACCTACTAACTAGTTAATCTAACTAGCTAACTCATATATGTATACCAATATATATACTATCATATAAAACTATCAATCATGAGTAATAATATATATTAAATAAGTATATCATCCCACATCAATATTCAACTTAATATAAACCACCAAATAACTAACATATATTATCATCTAATATATAATCTAACTCACAACTACTATCTACCTGACATTAGTAGTTAACTATAAACCAACATCAAAACATATATATAACTAACACTAACTTATAACTAATATTTAACTAATAACTACCAACTATTAGCTAATAGTTAAACAACACATAACTAATACTTAACCAATTAACAACTAGCTAAAACAAACCCTCCTCTCAGCATTCCGAGTTGTTGCTGCCCCTAAATCATTGCTGAAAACATAGTAAAATCTGAACCACTTGTTGTGCACCAATGCACAGCTATTGTGCACCGCTCTCCCTGTACATCCTGACTTCTATTTGCTTCAGTCACTGTGTCAGTACCTTCCATCTAAACTTGACTATCTGTCGTGGAGTCCATGAACTCCCCCCCGCTCGAGTCTGGACAACAGACTTGACAACTGCAGCAAATTACATTAAGTTAGCTAACAATAACTCCAAAACGGCACTGTGTAGTCCTCAAAATTCTTCCAACTGTGCTGCGACTCGACCTTGCTGAAACACAACAAAACCTGACTCCAACACCCTATTGTGCACACAGTGTACAACACACTCCAACCCGACAATGCACTTTGCACACACCCTCATCTCCCTGCTATTGAATAGGATCCCCCTCTACAGTTGATATACCACTTTAAACAGTCTACAAGTGATCTCAATTAAGTCTACACTTGTGCAACAGTCCCCAATACTTCCAAAATAGTCTACACACCCCCGAACCATTATGCATCTAAGAACACATCAATACAAGTAAGAACATAGGTAAATGATTATATAATCAATATGTAGCTATATATATCATATATACAACTCATATATAATACTTAATTAGCTATACACAGGTCTAATGAATTGAAAACAAAATAACAAATATGTGGAGTGCACCTAACCCGTATCGCACTCAATCTAAGATACGCTTATGATACGGCTCCACCACACCACCAAACATATCCTGAAGGACACGAGCAAGTCTAGAATCACAATTAGAAGTAACACGAAGTGCTATCTACTCAACTATGTGCCCGTGCCAAAATATGACATGCTCAAACCCACGAGTCGGAAGAAAACCCCCAAATTAACCTGTATCGCCAAATTATCATGATATGGGCTACACGTATCAAATTGTGGATATGACACTAGTCTCATAATGTCAAACACATGTCAATTTGGTCTAATTGACCTATTGATAAATACATGATGTGCCAATCTCAAAATTTCTCTAAAATTGGCACAAAATACACCATAACCAACTCCATAGGTCTCCTATGAACCTAATTCCACTTCCTATGGGTAGCCTTAGTATATGGGAGGGTTCCTAATGATTAAACTATAGATTTAGAGTCTAAATAGATAGGAAAAATTAAATTGCACCTATTGGGAGATGGATTCCCAATGCAAGTCTACAAATATGTGTCATGAGCCTTCAACTTGTGCTCTTTCCTCCTCCTTGTATATCCTTGCCTTCTTCTTTATTTAATAGCATCCAATGGTGATATATAGAAGGAATTGGAAGAGAATTTGGGTAGAGATTAGTGTAAGGATAAAGAAATTTGGAAGATAAAAATTCTAGATCTAAAAATAAGATAAATTGATGAAGAGAGAGAGAGAGAGAGTCTCTCTCCTCCCCTTTGTGGCCGTCCATGCCCCCTACTTCAAGTCACTATAAAAAATCTACAATATCCCTTGGGGCTTTTCATGAAGGAACTATTTAAGGAGTGAAGGTTCTAATCCAATTGGTTTAACTAATTAAGTCATCATCCTAATGAATGGGCTTGTTTGTTGGGCTCAAATCTAGATAGAATTAATGTTGGTCCATGAGTCTGTTCTAATATAGTTAAGTCTACTAACACAAGTCTAATAAAAATGTAGCATCTAACAATAAATAAATAATACAATAATAAATATACCATAAGCACATTAATTAATTATAAAATAACCAAAATACCCTTCTTAAAAAATATGGTAGTGACACACCTCCCTTTTTATTCCATACCACCACACACTCTCGCATATCATATCTTGTTGACACCTGGATGTATGGAATACTGAGAGCGATGTGCTTCCTATAATACCTCCTCATGCAGCTCTCCACTAGGCGTATATAATCTGGTTACATGCCTCAAACAACCATCCTCAGCAATGGTGAAGTCATTCTCCAATCCTGCACTCACCTGGGCTCTGATGCTCCTCAAAGATACATTCTCATACTGGGCTGCCTTGATCTTGTCCATCAAATCTGAATGTATCTGCAAACCCCACATCTGCTTTACAAAACCTAGAACTATCACCTCAATGCCAGGCTCTCCAAATCCTCCAATAAATGTCGGTCCCTCGTTAGAAATATAGCTACTGGATACCTGCTCAAGGCATCGACAACTACATTGGCCTTCCCAGGGTGATATTGTAAGGATATATCAAAATCCTTCATCAGTTCTAGCTACCGACGCTGCCTCATGTTCAGCTCCTTTTGAGTGAAAACATACTTTAAGCTTTTGTGGTCCGTGAAGATCTCCACACGCTCTCCGTACAGATAATATTTCCACAATTTTAGAGAAAGATGACCGCTGCCAACTTCAAATCATGGATAGGATAGTTCTTTTCATGAGGACATAATTGCCTGGATGCATAGGCAATCATCTTTCCATTCTGCTAGAGAACACAACCTAACCCTTTCTTCGATGCATCAATATAGATAGTGAAACCTTCAGACCCTGAAGGTAACGTCAAAATAGGACCAGACGTCAACCTCTTCTTCAATTCCTCAAAATCAATCTGGCACTCTTCAGTCCAAACAAACTCCACGTCCTTCCTAGTGAGTATGGTCATCGGCTCAACAATCCTCAAAAAATCTTGCATAAACTTTCTGTAGTAGCCTGGCAGACCCAAGAAACTCCTGATCTCTTCTACTGAACTTGGGGTCTTCCAAAACTGTACTACTGTGATCTTCTTCGGGTCCACTGAAATCCCATCACCTGTCACAATATGCCCCAAGAACTCAACCTTGTCCAGAAAGAACTCACACTTGGATAACTTCCATATAACTTATCCTTCCTCAAAGCATCCAAAACAATTTGTAGATGCTCCTCGTGCTCCTCTGGCGTCTTCGAGTATATGAGAATGTCATCGATGAATACCACCATGAACTTGTCAAGGTACTAGTAGAATACCTTGTTCATCAAATTCATAAACACCACCGGGGCGTTAGTCATCCTAAACGGCATCACCATAAACTTATACTGGCTATACTGAGTCCGAAAAGTAGTCTTCAAAATGTCCTCAGGCTTTACTTTCACCTGGTGGTAGCCTGATCTCAAGTCTACCTTGGAGAATACCTTGGCGCCACTTAAATGATCGAACAAATCATCAATCATTGGCAACGAATATTTGTTCTTGATAGTGAGATTAGTCAATGCTTTATAATCGATTCACATACGCACCAATCCATCCTTCTTCGGTACAAACAATATCAGGACTTCCCACGATGAAGAACTGGATCTGATAAACCCTTTATCTAGCAGTTCATCCACTTGCTTCTTCAGCTCGGCCAGCTCGTTATTGTTCACTCTATAGACATGTTGTGAGATCAGCTCTATACCGGGAACCAAGTCTATAGAGAACTCCATATCTCGATCTGGCGGCAAACCTCGAAACTCCTCAAGAAACACATCCAAAAACTCTGCTATCAACGGATACGGCAACTCCTTGTCTTCCATCATAGCTCCACAGATAATGCCTTCTTCCAGCTTTAAAACTCCTCTGGCAAACTCAAACTCTGGCTCTCCTGGCAGGCTAAACAAAACTCTACCTCCTCTGAAATCTGTACTATTATCGTAATTACTCAACCAATCCATACCGAGTACAATATCGTTGCTCGAAAGTGGCATTACAAGTAGATACACACTCAGCTCCCGGCCTCCTAGAGTAACTCTCTGATCCTTACAAACATAAGTAACTATGATAATGCCTCCCCGGTCATGATCTTGCAAGTCCTAAGTAAAGACTCAGCTACCAAATGATGCTTCAAAGCAAAAGAAATAGATACAAAATTATGAGAAGAACCACTATCAAGCAAAGCTAAAGATGAAAAGAATCAAGGAGAACAAAACCTGCAATAACATCTCGGGTGGGCTAGGCCACCTCGACCGTCATAGCAAACACTCATCCCTGAGGTGCACCTCCCTGATGCTGGTACTGGGCATAATGATGCTACTGGGTCGGAAGCGGCGGTCCCCTCGGTTGTACTACAGGTGGCCTCGTCTGTTCTCTCTGAGGTGGAGCTACTCCCTGAGTTGCACGACGAGGGTTAGTAGGACAATCTCTCATCTGGTGCCCCTCTGTGCCATAATACAGACAAACTCCTAACCTTTTCTTGTAAACTTCCCAGACATGGCCGGGCTTCTTACAGTAGTGACAGAAAGTGTGCTGTAAGTGTCTTTATTATTTTTGTGGTGCCTGGTGAACTAACATCCTGGCTGGTGTCGGATACTGTTGCGGTTGCTGGAAAGGACTAGACTAGAGATGAGGACGCTTAGCAAGCCCTATACTGCTACTAGCCCCTAGAAAAGAATTATGGCCTCTCTTGGGCTTCAATTTCCACTCCCGCTCAGCCTTACGTGCCTCCGCAAGTATCTCAGAATACGTTTGATAGAAAGACAAAATGAGGATCTTTATTTCCCAGTTCAGACGCTCGCGGAAGCGGATAGCCCGAACCTCTGGCTCCCTTACCAAATACTCCACAAATTGGCTCAACTTCCCGAACTCTATGGCATACTCCTCCATAGACATGCTCCCCTGAGTAAGGCTCTCAAACTACCACCCCAAGTCCAACCTGTCCACTAGAGCAAAGAACTTCCTTTTGAAGAGGTCCTTGAACACCTTCCAAGACTACCCCGCATCTACAAAAAGTAGCTCATTCCTGAACCAAGTGCGGGCGATGTCGAACAGCTGAAGTCATACTGCCTCAACCTTTAGATCTTCAGCAAGACGGGATACCCTCATGAGACGCTCGATATCCTTGAGCCAATCATTAGCATAGACGATGCCCTCGATCCCCTTGAAGACCCAAGGTTCCAACTTCTTGAAGTCCTGAATACTACCCGGCCAAAGCAGGGCAACCTACAGAGCAACTTGATGCTGGACTGGAATATCTCTCTCTTCTGCATCATGGGCAAGCTGATGAGCACTCTCAATACCCTATAGCAATACATCGGTCTGCCTATGGTGAACCTCCGACTGGGCCCTCTGGGCCTCCAGCATCTCGCAAAATAGTGCAAACATCTGGGTTGCATCTATTAGCACGGAAGGTGGAGGTAGAAGTCCCTCAGTTATAGCTGGAATAGCCCTCTGTACTGGGGGTGGATCCCTAAACGCAGCTTATACGCCAATTATCGTAGATGTCACACCCCAGTCCCAAAATACGTAAGACTGTCACAACCGTATATATACGAACTCTAATATATGGAAACCATATACACACGTACGCTGTTTATGAATATTCAATCCACCAGTGGTAATATACTGTCACAATAAGTCACACAGAATCTATATCTCATCCACAGCACAAATAATAAGTAGGAATAAAGAGCTGAATAATAACTGAATATCCAAGATGAGTATCAAGTCTGATAGTCGGATGGAAACAAATCCACTATAAAACGACTATACTGCAGTAACAACAAAATCTCTAAACAGTGGAAATAAATCACATATACTCTGAGAATAAGTCCTCCTCAGTCTGGTTAGTAGAGTCAGGTCCAGGTCCGTACTCCTGTGGATACTCCTGTACGTCCATATATGGAAAGGGACCAGGTCCTCAGAGGGACGTAACAAGATATATAATAACATGCCAATAAGTACTGAAAATAAACATCCAATGGGTCGCCTAACCATTTAAGTTAATGCAGTTTGAGAACAACTTTCCACCAAGTGGGATATCTGGCTAAAAATGGGATTGGCCTGATTCTCTCAGAGAATCAGGGGCCTACGAGCATACCATCTTTTGAACGGTAGAGGCTGCCTGTAATACATAGGGGTCATCAAGACCGCGTATCTCTGGTGGAGCATACGGGTGACAAGGGAAAAAGTGCAAAGGAGCCCAAACGCCTTACTTGTTGTTCTTTCCACCCCATGCTCTAAGCATGCCACATCTATGACACGATAAAACCTCTAAATAACTGCCAGGTCTACTAGCATACAAAGTTTTTATCAGCAGTTATCCCTAACGCACGGCCAATACGTACAGGAGGCTAGACCTGTTACGCAGTCTGTGATCTATATGAGACTCACAACTCGTGTAACAACTGTATCACGGCCAATGAATCTAATAATGCTCCATAATACTGGGGTGGTCTCATAAAGTAGGTCCAAAAATCTACATAAATAAACATGATACGACGACATCGTCGTTGCACCAAAGTTTCCTTGGACGCATAAAATAGATGAACTAAATAAGCAGAAATAAATATGCAATATCATATGGAATATAAATAACAGTACGATGGCAAGGTATACTTGCCGAGCAAGAGTTTTGTATAGTGCAACCGTCCAATATATGTGTTTGGAAGAAGAAGTCGGATTATGGTTTGAGAGAGTTGTAATATATAGAGAATAAGAGGCAGTGGTAATAATTTAGTGGTCTTAAAAGCCACTGCCGCTGCTGCCGTTTCTCTCTTTCATTTAGGGAGATTTTAGTAATAATAGATTAAGAGGCGGTGGAATCAGGTAGTGGTGTTGCTGCCAATATTTTTCTTTACGCGCGGAGAAGGGGAAGCAAAGTTGGTTTTTGCTACTACTGCTGTTGATATTTTCTATGCGGGTTCGGGTGCAAGTGGGTAGGGTGTTTGGGTTTCGGGTTGTGATCCAATAGGAAATTATATATATATACACATATCTATACATAAAAAAATTCTAAAAATTATATTGGTGCATACGGTTAAGCTAGCAACTGTCCAAAGGGTTTTCTATATGTAATAAATTAGATAAAATTTATAAAGGCTCCATAAATCCCCTAAATGTACAAATACCTCAAATAAAAATTAAATAAAATCTATTTCCTCTATTTAGCTCATAATTACCATAAATAAATAATTAATACGGTTTATAAAATTAGGGGTCTTACAGTAGAAGTGACTAGTGCAGGCTCGCGGGAAGTCGTATATCCTTCAGAAGCTGCTCCTCCATGCTGTGATCGAGTCCTGGGAGGCATCCTGAAGTAAAATGAAAGAAAAGAATCAATATGGCACAAGATGGAATATTTTCAAAGTAGGACAGTTAAAGCTCAATTTATCAATATCAAGGAAGAACAATCGAATTGAACAATAGAGTTTTTTCTAGTTGTGATTGAGTATTCTTAGCCTATAGCCTATATCCTATATCCTAAAACAGGCTCGTAGTAGCATTCAATTCAAAGCACCACTATGAATCATACTATTTACGACCTCGAAGACCTGCATGGGCCACCACTAAAAATATGTCACGACCCTTACCCGATATAAGGGCACGAAACGTGGGTACGTCCAACCTACGCCGCAGTATCGGTGGTAGAACACTGTCTAGATAAACTATCTATCTAGCAATACTGATAATCAAGATATATAATGCCACCAATAAAATATAAATACTCAATCACAGATCTATAAGATGGAATAATTGTACGAATAGGATATAAAGACTGCATAGCCAAATACAACTCACGATACAAAATAATAACCAATGAGTTATAAAAAAATATAAAGGAATACTGATGTCAAATGCTGGAGATAAATCCAGTAAAACCTATCTATTGAGCTAGATGTAATGGCTCGTCTGTCTCAACCGGGATGATTCCCTCCTGAGCCAATGTCTCTGGCTCTAAGCCAACTACGTCCTGAGACCCGTAGTGAGTAGGAAACCACTTCTCAGTGTCATATGAAAAAAATATATCCAGTCTGGAAAGAAATAAAGTACATCTCTATAAACAGTTCTAATAAATGATAAAAATTATGTATTAGTAAATAAAGAGCATATACAAGATGAATAGAGCATGGAAGGAATATACAGGAATAAGAAAATATGAGAAATACGTACAGGAAATACGAACATCATATATAAAAATAAAGAGATACACCTATCTAAGTGAGTGAGTATGAGTGATAACATATGATCGGCTTGGGTACTGCTCAAGAACCACGGCCTAGTTAATCATACGTGTCATTTATGATTAACACTATATGAGGAAATCAAGAACTCTGGGGTATGATCACATATCTATACTAAATAATTTTTGCCCCTGACTGGTATAATGGATCCAACCATGGCACGTTATAAGGCAAGATTCCATGAGAAGGAAGCTAATTTTCTCATGAATCAGTGTCCATACTTGCACAGGAACTACGGGACTTGCACAAGAATACGCCCGTAACTACCAGGAATAACATCTCATGACGGGATCCAGGAATACCAATCCGTGTAACCAAGTGTCAGGAAATCAAGGATATCTACACTAAATATAAGAAACATAGAGTATATCATAAACAAAAACTCTCAGCGAATGTACTTGCCTGGAATTAGTGGAACAGTATCAAAGAAGTCCGGAACGTTGCCTCGGAGACCTAAATATGGAATATTATATCAATACAAGGTTTTAGAATAAAAATAAATTAAACTAGTCCAAATCTAGGTCTTTAGGCCAAATCTAAGTCAAATAGTCAAACTAGGTCAAAGTAGCCATTTCTAGGTTGTATGAGTCTATCTCTTAGTTATTGGGTCTATACACTACTTATCTAGGCTATACTAACTATATTAGGATACTAGAGTATCATAGCTACTATGTACAAATACATAGCACTATCTATATATAATACTAGCTATTCATTAGCTAATACTAACTCTATATTGATTACTTTGGCTTTGAGCCACCATGGTATCAATACCTAGCTACCCTTTGGTATTCACTACCAATACCTAAAGTAAGCCAAATACCTTGATGCTACTTTGGTGTATCTCAAGGTAATTCAAGAACTAGGTATTAAACCTAACCAATACTTATACTATATACTCTATTTAGTATATAACTAACTTATCAAATTGATATCATATACCATACTTACCAACCTTCTAACACTACTAACTGACTTCATAAACAACGAACCTCTATACACTTGAAATACAACACTAACATATATACTAACATCTAATATATATCTTTAACTAACTAACTAACTAACTAACTAACTAACATGTACATAGATATACTAATATCAACTAACTAATTGTTAACAACCAACAATCTAACTAACATTATTCACCAACTGATACTGCACTTAACCGTGGCTTACCTTGCACATAGGTACACCTCCCAAATTAACTTGCTGCTACAACTACTTGCTACTTGTCTGGTGCTAGCTATCAGAGAAGTTACACTGCACTGAAGTGCACCTAGCAGCCAGTGCAGCTGCTGTCCCTACCCCCTTCAATCTCGAGCACCAATCCTTCCCCATTGTAGTGTGTATACTACACTGTCCTATTATCTTTGATGCTATTGCTGCATTATAATGCAGTCCACTAACCATACATCAATATGTTATATCCTTCTTGTTGCTGTTGCTGTTGTATTTCTGTTTGACCTGTGCTCACACTCAACATAACACTACATGACACCAACTTACACTTCTCTTTTAGCTCACTTGGACACTCTCACACATCTACCTATACTACCTTGGCATACCATTGGGCACGTGTGTACACTGTTTTATACATATGATACCCTGGGATCACTGCTCTCTGCCTTTACCTATTACCCCACCCCTACATCTCTGGATGTACACTGATCACCTACAGAACCAACCTGCACTCGATCTCTTTATACCTGCAGCATTACTAGCAAGTGAAATATACTTCACTTGGTCCTAACTCAGGTAAACCCGAGTACTGCAGTGCCCAACACACTGTAACTCATCCCCTCTCTCATATATGTGCATGACAGTCCCCAATGACCTATAGGTAATTAGAGTCCCCACTGTACAATGACACACTATGACAGTCACCCTTAACCCCCAATGACTGATACTATATACCCAAAGCTTAAATAATACACTACCATATATATATATATATATATATATATATATATATATATATATATATATATATATATATATATAAACACAACTAAAGATTATATACTTATGTACATATATACATATATATCATAGATACACTAGCTAAACAAGTGCAACAACTCTAGTTGGGGTATCGAAAATACCCACCAAGCAAAATATCAAACACATGGAGTGCACCCCCTGTATCATACTAGATCTATGATATGCTTGCGATACGGTCCCAACACATCACCAAATATATCCTGAAGGACACAAACAAGTCTAGAATCACAATTAGAAGTAATACGAAGAGTTAGCTACTCAACTACATGCCTGTGTCAAAATATGACATGCTCAAACCCCCTGTGTCAAAGAAAAAATCCCCCAAACAAACACGTATCACCAATTTGCTATAATATGGCCTACACATATCCAATTTTGGATAAAAAACTAGACTTACACAATCAAACACATGTCAATTTGGTCCAATTGACCTATTGGCAAACACATGATGTGTCAATATAGGAATTTCTCCAAAAATGGAACAAAATATATCATAACATTCACAATAGGGATCTCTAGTAGTCAATTCTTCTTCTTATAGGTAGCCCTAGTACATAGAAGGGTTTCTAATGATTAAAATACAGATATAGAGTCTAATTAGAAGGTAAAAACTGAACTGTACCTATTGGGAGATGGATTTCCAATGTAAATCTTTAATTGAGTATCAAGAGACTTCTACTTGTGCTCCTTCTTATCCTTGCTCCAATGGATTCAAATTGTGAATAGAGAAAAAATTGGAAAGGAATTTGGGTAGAGATTGGTGTAGGGATGAAGGAATTTCGAAGAAGAAAATTCTAGATCTAGAATTTTAGAATGAAAGAAAGGAGGAGAGAGAAATTCCTTATCCCCATATAGGCTGGCCCCCTTCATTGAGACTCAAGTAATGTCAAATATCCAAAATGTCCTTGTGGGGCTTGCGATGAAGAAAATGATTAAGGAAAGAAGCTTCTACTCCTAATGGTTTGACTAATTAATCACCAACTTAAATTGGACTTGTTTGTTGGACTCAAGTTTAACTAAAAATATAGTTAGTCCAAGAGTCATATCTAATCTACTTAGGTCCACTAACACAAGTCCCAAACTATAATGTAACATCTAACAATAATTAAATAATACAAGAAATAAATATACAAAATGTATAATAATTATTAAATTATAAAAATGACCAAAATACTTTTCCTAGAAAATATGGTAGTGACACTACACGTTATAGAACCATTTAAAGAGCAAGAAGAAGAAGAAGTTACTTTTTTGGAGATCAAGAACTCAATGGAGATCCAGACAGAAGAGGATCAAAACTTTTGCACCCACTAGCTCTCCTCCTTAGCACTTCTCCAAATTTTATGATTTGATTTAGGAAGAAAGGAATAGGAAGAAGATGATTAGGGTTTTTAAAAGGTAGATGGAGGCAATTACGTTTTTATGTTATATATATATATATTATATATATATATATATATAATATATATATATATATAGTATATATATATATATTAGGGTTTTGAGGGGAGGGTGTGTTGTAGTTGGCGGCCAAGGGTAGGGTGGCCGCCCACTATATGGGTTTGCGCTAGGTTTTTTCTTGGTGGGTTGTTTGGTGGAAGTTAGTTAGGATTTTTTTTTAATAGGTTTGTTTATAAAATTATCAATTTATCCTTTTTGCTTAATTATGCATTTGGACCTTTAAAATAACATAAATTCTTACTCAAAGTTAAATACAAATTTCTCCAAATAAAATCTACCTAACATAATTACTAAAAATAATCCTACATAATGTAATTACTTTAATATAATCATTAAAAGTCAAATCCAATTGAAAAAGTTAACTAAAAATTGTATTTAGCATAAAATAAATTAATAGCCTAAATAAATATCTAAATATCTAAATATTTTTGGTTACAGAGGTTACAGTAATACAAGTTGGTAGATAGATAAGATACCAAGATATTAGGTAATGTAGTTTGGTCAACTGTTGGGTAGGCTAATGTATGGCTAAGGTATATATATATATATATATATATATATATATATATATATATATATATATATATATATATATATATATATATATATATATATAGTATGTTAATACATACTAGTTTGACATAGAAAACCTAGAGTTAGCATGGTATTAGCTGGTATGACTTAATAGGTGTTACTACCACATTTTCTAAGAAAGGATATTTTGGTCATTTCATAATTAATTAAATATTGTGCATGTTGAATATTTATTTATTGTATTATTTATCTTTTGTTATATGTTAGTTTATTATTTTGGACTTGTGTTAGTGGACCTAACTAGTTTAGATTAGATCCATGGACCAATATTTATTTCTAGTTAGTATTGAGCCCAATAATAAGCCCAATCATTAGGAGGATGATTAATTAAGTTAAACCAATTAGACTAGAACCTTCCTTCCTTAATTATTTTCTTCATGAGAGGCCCCAAGAGGTATTTTAGACTTTGAGGAAGGGGGAAGGGGTCGACCATATTTAAAAATGGAGAAAATTTTCTCTCTCTTCATTTTTATTTCCAATCTTTATCTAGAATTTTTTTCTTCCAAATTTCTTCATTCCCACATCAAATTCTACCCAAATTTTTTTCCAATTACTTTCTAAATCATCATTGGAGGCTATTGAAGTAAGGATCTACAAGGAGGCAGTAAGGATCTATAAGGAGGAGCAAGGATCTACAAGTTGAAAGCTATTTTTACTCAATTTGGAGGTTTTATTGGTAATCCATCTCTCAATAGGTACAATTCAGTTTTTCTCTCTAATTAGACTCTAAATATGTGTTTTAATTATTAGGAACTACCCATATACTAAGGCTACCCATAGGAATTGGAATTAGGTTCATAGAAGACCTATGGAGAAAGTTATGTGGTGCTTTATGTCAATTTTGGGAGAATTCTACGATTGACACAACTTGTGTTTGTCAATAGGTCAATTAGACCAAATTAATATGTATTTGATTGTATGTGGCTAGTCTAGTATCCATAATTGGATACGTGTAGGTCGTATACAGACAATTTAGAGATATGAGTTGATTCGGGAGATTTTCTCTCATACGGGGGTTTGAGCATGTCACACTTTGACACGGACACGTAGATGAGTAATTAGCTCTTCATATTGTTCATAATTATTATTTTAGACATGCTCGTGTCCGTTGGGATACAATTGGTTGTCTGGTGGAGCCGTATCGCAAGCGTATCATAGATCTAGTGTGATACGGGTGCGATGAATTCATGTTGCAATTTAATTCAAATATAGATATTATAAATATTGTAATTATAATTATTATATGATATATATATATATATATATATATATATATATATATATATATATACATATATATATATATATGTTGATCTAGAATTCATGTTGATGTGTTGGTGATCATGGGAGAGTAGAAGTTCATGTGTTTCTCTAATATATTATATATATAACAATAATACTATAATAATACATATATATATATGTATTATAGTATTATTATAGTATTATTGTTATATATATATATATATATATATATATATATATATATATATATATATATATATATATAACAATAATACTATAATACATATATATATATGTATATGTATATGTATATGTATATGTATATGTATATGTATATATATATATATATATATATATATATATATATATATATATATATATATATATATATATATATATATATATATATATATATGTATATGGTGTATAGATGTATATATAAATATATGAGATGTGTATTTATGTGTGTGAGCATGAGGGAAGAAGAAACATTGAAAAAATAGTGAGAATATAATGAAAACAGTGAAGAAAAGCAATAAAACAGTGGGAGAAAAGATGAGAGAAGCAGCAGCAAAAGTAGTTTAAAAGCAGCAGAAAGCAGAAGCCAAGAAGCACAAGCAGCAGAAAAACAGCCGGAGAAAGCAGAAGTAGCAGCTGTAAGAAGCAGACGCAGAAGAAGAAAGCAGCAAGCAGTAGCGGCAACAAGCAGCAGTGTCAGTAAGCAGCGGCAGCAGCTTATCAATAAGCTATAGCTTATTGATAAGTTATTAAGTTAGTGTATATATATATATATATATATATATATATATATATAAGTCAGTTAGCTTATTTAATAAGCTACTAAATTAATAAACTAGTATATATATATAAATAGATAAGCTAGTTAATTTATTTGATAAGCTAGTAACTAGTACATTAGTATATATATATATATATATATATATATATATATATATATATATATATAAATTAATTAGTTTATATTAATAAGCTATTAGTATATATATATTGTAAATAAGTTAATATATAATTATATATGAGATTATATATACATAAGTACTAGTTAATATTAGTTAGCATTATTTCTAGATTACCTTGGGGTGCACCGAGGTAATGAGTGTAAGATATCTCGGGTACGGATATTAAATATCAAGGAGATGTTAGTATATAGTTTAGAATATTATTGTAATAAGTTTTTAAATACATATTAATGTATAGTGAGGTGTATGAGTAGTAATTATATATTAGATATTGAAATACAATGTGATACCAAGGTAATGTCAAGGTATTGGATTTTACTCAAGGTATTGGGTTTACACATCAAGATGGAGTGTAGGTGGTGTGATATTGCTTTTGGTTCAAAGCCTAGGTATCCACTTAGTATTAGTTTAGTTAGAAGTATTATATATTATTGTTTGTATATACATACTATGATATTTTCATATCTAATTACTTGCGTATCTTAGGATACGGTATCCTGTTGGTTTTCTAGTATTCTAGTATGGCCTAGTTACATACTGTATGGACCCAATATCCTAGAGATGGACTCATACAACCTAGAAATAGCTAGTTTGACCAAGTTTGACTAGTTTGACCTATAGTTGACCTAGTTTGACAATTTTGACTTAGAAATGGCTTTATGACCTAGAAGTTGACTAGTTTAACTTATTTTTATTCCAAAACCTTGTATTGATATAATATTCCATATTTAGGTCTTTGAGGCATCACATCGGACATCTTTGATACTATTCACCAGATTTTCGGCAAGTACATTCTCTGATAGTTTTTTATTTATGATATCCTGTATGTCTCTTGTATTTATTGTAGATATCCTTGATTTCTTGACACGATGGTTACACAGATTGGTATATCCGGATCTCGTCATGAGATATTATTCCTTGGTATTTATGGTATATCTTGGGCAAGCCTTGTTTCTTGTTCTTCTTGTACATATACAGATATTGATTCTTGGAGAGACTTGCTACCTACCCAGAGAATCACGTGTCATAATATACCATAGTTGGTCCACTATACCAGTTGGGGGCGAGAGTATGTAGTGTAGATATGTGATCATATCCTCCTTGTTCATATCTTATTCCTTGTAAGTGTTGATCATACACCGCAGGTATGATTAACCAGGCCATTTTGTGCAAGTTTCCAAGCCGATCACATGTTAAAGTTGGAACTTACTCACTTAGTATTAGTATTTCTTGTTCATTCCTATGATGCTCAGTATTGTATTTATTTCTAATATTCCTTTATTGCATATCTCTTGTAACTTTATATTGCATCTTGTATATTTGCTCTATTTACTGTTACATAGTTTATATTATTTATTAGAACTGCTATTAGAGATGTACTTTGCTCCTTTGCTGACGGGATATATTTTTTTCAGATGACACTGAGGAGTGGTACCCCACTCACTATGGGCCTCAGGATGTTGTAGAGTTAGAGCCAGAGACCTTGGCTTAGGAGGGTCTCATCCCGACTGAGACAGATGACCCAGGACTTGTAGTGCAGTAGTTAGACTCTTTTGTACTTTATTTGTCTGCAGCATATTGTTATTAGTATTTCTTTGATATGACTCATTGGATATTATTTTTCTTGTGAGTTGTATTATGACTCTTCTATTCTTTTATCATATTCGTGCTTTATTCCATCTATAGATCTGTGATTGAGTATATTTATATTAAATTGGTGGCATTATTATGTCTTGATCATTAGATAGATATTTTACCCAAACAGCGTTCTACCACCGATGCTACGACGTAGGCTGGGCGTTGTTCACTACTCGTGCCCCTACATTGGGTGCGGGTTATAACACATTTTTAGTGGTGGCCCATGCAGGTCTTCGAGGTCGCAATTAGTGTGATTCCTAGTAGTGCTCTTAATTGAGTGTTATTACGAGCCTGTTCCAGGATATAGGATATAGGCTATAGGTTGAGAATACTCAATCACATCTAGAAAAAACTTTTTTGATTCATTTTAACTGTTCTTCCTTTATATTAATATTTGATCTTTAACTGTCCTTCTTTGAATGCCTTACATCTTGTGCCATATTGATTCTTTCCTTTCGTTTTGCCTCAGGATGCGGCCTAAGACTACATCACAGTTGAGAGAAGCATTTTCTAAGAGATCTACAACTTTTCGAGGGCCTGCACCAGTCACTTCTCCTATGATTGGCGTATTAGCTGCGTTCGGGGGTCGACCTCCAGCTCAGAGGACTATTTTGACTGTATCTGAGGGACTTCCACCTCCACCTTCCGTGCCGACAGATGTGACTCAGGTGTTTGTATTGTTTTGTAAGATAATGGAGGCTTGGAGGGCCCAGTCCGAGGCACACCAGAGGAAGACCGACGTATTACGACAGGACATTGAGAGTGCTCATCACGTTGCCTTTGCTGTAGTATAGAGGAGAGTTTCGATCCCGTAGTAGGTTGTTTCGCAGGTTGCCCAGCTTCGGCCTGGTAATATCTACGACATCAAGAAGCTGGAACCTAGAGGCTTCAAGGGGACTGAGGGCATCGTCTACGCTGATGACTGGCTCAAGGATATTGAGCGTCTCATGAGGGTATCCCGTCTTGCTGAGGATCTGAAGGTTGAGGAAGTAGGACTTCAGCTGTTTGACTTCGCCCGCTCTTGGTTCAGAAATGAGCTACTTCTTTCTAATGTAGGACAGTCTTGGGAGGCGTTCAATTAACTCTTCAAGAGAAAGTTCTTTGCTCGGACGGACAGGTTATGTCACTACCATATTTTCTAGGAAAAGGTATTTTAGTAACTTCATATTTAATTAAATATTATGCATAATAAATAATTATTTGTTATATTATTTAATTATTGTTAGATGTTAGTTATTTATTTTGGACTTGCGTTAGTGGACCTAACTAGTTTAATTTAGACTCATGGACCAACATGTATTAATTGTTAGATTTAGCCCATTTAGAAAGCCCATTGGTTAGGAGGATGATTTATTTAATTAAACTATTAGACTGGAAGCTTTCCTCCTTAATTATTTCTTCATGAGAGGCCCCAAGGGGTATATTGGACAATTCATAGTATCTTGATGAAGGGGAAATGGGGGCCGGCCTATTAAAGAGGGGTAATTGATTTCTCTCTCCTCTTTTCATTTGAAAACTAGATCTATAATTTTTCTCAACCAAATTTATTTATTCCTACTTTATTTTCCTACCAAATTTTATCCCAATTCCTTTCCAAATCACCATTGGAGGCTAGTGGAGAAAGGATCTAGAAGGAGGAAGCAAGGATCTATAAAGAGGAGCAATGATCTACAAGTTAGAGACCAATTTCATCATATTTGGCGGTTGCATTAGGAATCCATCTCCCAATAGGTACAATTCAGTTTTTTTCCTTAATTTAGGTTCTAAACCTGAGATTTAACCATGAAAAATTAACCCATATGCATAGGCTACCCATAGGATTTGGTTTTGTGTTAATAGGAGGCCTATTGAGAAAGTTATGGTACTTTTTGTGACAATTTTGGAAGAATTTCGAGATTGACAATTGTTGTGTGTGTCAATTGGTCCTATGGATCATTTGGCATGTGCTTGTGTGTTTGGGGCTAGTGTCGTGTCTATAATTTGGTACGTGTAGGTCGTATACCAATAATTTGGTGATACGTGTTGATTTGGGGGTTATCCCTCCGACACGGGACTTTGAGCATGTCATATTTTGACACGGACACGTATATTTGTATTTGACTCTTCGTATTATTCAAAAATAATATATATGACTTGCTCGTATCCTTTGGGGTACGTTTGGATGTGTGGTGGACTCGTGTCGCATGCGTATCCTAGATCTAGTGGGATGCAGAGTAATACATTCCATGAGATGTGCAATTTAATTATAGATCTATTTTCTCCTGTGTTCTTATTCATAGAGAGGTATAATTATATATATATATATATATATATATATATATATATATATATATATATATATATATATATATATATATATATATATATATACATATATTGTTGTGTATATATATTTATGTAATATTGTGTCTTAGATCTATGTATCTATGTATATACTATATGTGTATATATTGTTATGTAGCTATTCTTCTACATGTAGATATATTTATAGATTTTAGCATATGTATATATATTATAGTAGATATATTTATATGTTGTTATATATATATATATATATATATATATATATATATATATATATATATATATATATATGTATATATATATACTTGTATGTTATATGTATTTATATTATGTATGTGTTTATATATACGTATACGTATGTGTGTTATTATAAATATGTTACTATGTATGTGTAAATTACTATGTAGATATTATGTACATATATATGTATGTATGTGTGTATGTATATTTATTAGTAGTAATTATATGCATATATTTAGTATATATATTATTAGGTGTTATATGTATATATATATTATATATATATATATATATATATATATGTCATGTTATATATATATATATATCTAATATAGAGCAGGAGCTATAGCGATAACAGCAAGCGTCGCCAAAAGCAACAGCAACAGCAATAACCGCAGCAGCAGCCACTATAGTGACAGCAGCAAGCATCGCAGCAACAGCAGCAATATCAAACAGCAGCAGCAGCAAGAGCATCAACGACAAACAGCAGAAATATATCTCTATAACAGCAGTATCAGCAGCCGTATCAGAGGCTATAGCGACGGCTTTGGCAACATCAATAGAAGTTCGTCATTAAAACAGCAGAGTATCAGCAGTATCAGTTGCTTCAGCGACGGTAGGCAGGGGCTTTTAGCGACGGTTTGGCAGTTTTTATAGTTATTAGATATATATATGGTAATTGATATATATGTAAATATGTTCCTAATTGCTAATAGTATTTAATATACTATATGTATAATAATTAGTGTAGCATATATATATTTACAGGTAGTTAGTATAAACAAGCTTTTGGTATTACCTTGAGATACCAAGGTAAGTACCAAGGTAATTAGGGATACCCAAGGTATTGGGTTGGGTATCAATATTATGGTTTAGTGTTGTGATACCAAGTTGGTTCAAAACCAATATTTCTATTTAATGTTTGTAAATTAGGATTTTTATATAATTAATAATTGTTTGATATTAATATGTGATGATTTTCCTATTGATTTACGTATCCAGAGATACGGTATCCTAGTATCCTAAGATATAGTTTTGTGACCTAGACTTTAGTATTTGAACCCAATATCTTTGTATTAGACTTATGTAACCTAAAAATAGGTAGTTGACCACAGTTGACCATAGTTTGACTATAGTTGACCATATTTGACTTAGAGTTGACCTAATTTGACTTTTGACTTAGAATTGACTTGTTGACCTAGAAGTAGACTAGTTTAACTTATTTTATTTCCGGAACCTTGTATTGATGTTGTATTCCATATCTAGGTCTTCGAGGCACCGTATCAGATATCTGTAAGACTATTCTTTGGACTTCAGGTGAGTACATTCTTTGATAGTTTCTTATTTATGATATCCTCTATGTTCGTTGTATCTAGTGTAGATATCCATGTTCTCTTGACACTATGGTTACACGGATTGGTATATTCGAATCTCGTCATGAGATGTTATTCCTTGGTATATGGTGTATAAGGTGCTAGTATTGTATCATTGATTATCTTTTACAAGTACAGACACTGATTCTCGGAAAGAGTCGCTATCTTCTTGGAGAATCTCGTGCCATAGCGTACCATGGTTGGATCTTTTATACCAGTCGAGGGTGGAGAGTACTTTAGTATAGATATGTGATCATACCCTCATTGTATCTAGCATTGTTATTAAATAGTGTTAATCATACACCGCACGTATGATTAGCTAGGCCATATATATTGTATCATGTTCCCAAGTCGATCACATGTTAAAGCTAGTACTCACACACTTAGTCATTAGTCTTCTTGTTCATTGACATATTATTCATTATTGTATTTATTCCAGTATTTCTTTATTGTATATCTCTCGTATCTATTGTGCATCTTGTATATTCATATTAATTTACTGTTACATAGTTTTTATCATTGTTAGAACTGCTATTAAAGATGTACTCTGCTCTTTTCCTGACTTGATATAATTTTCCTAGATGATACTGAGGAGTGGTACCCTACACAATATGGACCACAGGATATTGTGGGCTTAGAGTCAGAGACCCTGACTCAGGAGGGACTTATCCCGACTAAGACAGATGACCCAAGATTAGTACCTTCTTAGCATTTCTTGTACTGGATTTGTCTCCAGCTTATTTGTTAGCATTCTTTCAGACTCATTGATGTATTATTTTAGACTCATGAGTTGTATGTGACTATTTTAATTCTTTATCATATTCGTGCTTGTTTATATCTTAGATCTGTGATTGAGTATATTGTTATTGTTGGTGGTTCATTATATTGCTAGATAGATTACACAGACAGTGTTCTACCACCGATTCGGTGGCGTAGGCTGGGCGTTGTTTCTGACTTGCACCCTTATATCGGGTGCGGGACGTGACATGTTTTTAGTGGTGGCCCATGCTGGTCTAGCTTCGCAAGTTATGCGATGTCGTGGTAGTGCGACGATTTAGTTGTACTATTGCGAGCCTGCGATAGGATCTAGGATGTAGGCTATAGGCTGAGAATACTCAATCACATCTAGGAAAATTCTTTTGATTCAACTATTCTTCCTTGATATTGATACTTGATCTCTTAAACTTTCCTTTCCTTGAGTGTCTTACATCATGTGCCATATTGATTCTTTCTTTCGCTTTGTCTCAGGATGCCGCCTAAGACTAGATCACAGCAGGGGAGAGCAGTTTCTGAGAGGTCTGCAATATCCCGAGGGCCTGCACCAGTCACTTCTTCGGTGATTGGAGTATCAGCTGCTTTCAGAGGTCCACCACCTACTCAGAGGACTGTGCCAGCTGTATCTGAGGGGCTTCCACCTCCACCTCCTGTGCCAGCAGAGGCGACACAGATTTTTATACTGTTTCATGAGATGCTCGAGGCACAGAGGGCTCAGTCTGAGGCACATCAGAGGCAGACCGACATTTTATATCAGGGCATCAAGAGTGCTCATCAGCTTCCTCGTATCGTAGTCGAGAGAGGAGTTCTGGTCCAGTAGTAAGTTTCTCCTTAAGTTGCTCAGCTTTGGCCAGGCAACATTCATGACTTCAAGAAGATGGAGCCTAGGGTCTTCAAGGGGACGGAGGGCATCATCTATGCTGATGATTGGCTCGAGGATATTGAGCATCTTATGAGGGTGTCCTGTCTTTCTGAGGATCTGAAGGTTGAGGCGGTAGGAATTCAACTGTTCGACGTTGCTCACACTTGGTTCAGGAATGATCCGATGCATGTTGACGTAGGACAATCTTGGGAGGTATTCAAGGACCTCTTCAAGAAGAAGTTCTTCGCTCGGACAGACAGGCTAGACTTGGGGAGGCAGTTCGAGAGTCTCATTCAGGGAAGCATGTCTATGGAGGAGTACGCTGCAGAGTTTGGCAGGTTGAGCCGATTTGTAGAGTATTTGGTTTGAGAGCCGGAGGTTCGGGCTATTCTTTTCTGTGAAGGTCAAAATTGGGAAGTGAAGATCCTTATTCCGTCTTTTTATGAGACATACTCGGAGATACTTGTGAAGGCATGCAAGGTTGAGCGAGAGTTAGGTTTGAAGCCCAAGAGAGACCGTGATTCTTTTTTGGGGTCCAACAGTAGTGCAGTATCTGCCAAACATCCTTATTTCCAGTCTAGACCTTTCTAGCAGCGATAACACCACCAGACTCCATCTAGGGCACCTTTTTACCAGGCACCACAGCAGCATAGATAGTTACATCAAGCTTTCTGCTACTACTGCAAGAAGCCCGGCCATATCTGGGAAGTTAGCAGGAGGAGGCTAGGAGTTTGTTTGTATTATGGTACTGAAGGGCATCAGTCGAGAGAGTGTCCTCGTTGTGCTGTTCAGGGAGCAGCTTCAGCTTTGAGGGCACAGACCAGACCACCTGCAGTATAGCCGAGGGGACCGCTTCCGACACAGCAGCATCGTTATGTCCAGCATCAGCAGCAGGGAGGTGCACATCAGGGACGAGCGTTTGCTATGACCATTGAGAAGGACGAACCCACCGGAGATGTCATCGCAGGTTCTATTCTTCTTGATTATATTCCAGCTTTAGCTTTGTTTGATAGTGGTGCATCCCATAGTTTTGTATCTGTTTCTTTTTCTCTGAAGCATGGTTTGGTAGCTGAGTCTTTGCTTAGGACTTGCAAGTTCATGACCGGGGGAGGCATTATCCTGGTTAATGATATTTGCAAGGATCGGAGAGTTACTCTGGGAGGCCGGGAGTTGAGTGCGTGTCTACTTGTAATGCCACTTTTGAGCTACGACATTGTACTCGGGATGGATTGGTTGAGTAGGCACCATGCTAGCATAGATTTTGGAGGAGGTAGAGTTTTGTTTGGTCCGCCAGGAGAGCCTGAGTTCGAGTTTGCTAGAGGAGCTGTAGAGCAGGGAGAAGGCATTATTTGTGGAGCTATGGTGGAAGACAAGGAGTTATCGCATCCGTTGATAGCAGAGTTCTTGGATGTGTTTCCTGAGGTATTGCCAGGATTGCCGCTAGATCGAGATGTTGAATTCTCTATAGACTTGGTGCCAGGTGCAGAACCAATTTCGTAACATGTCTATAGAGTAAACAACAATGAGCTGGTCGAGCTGAAGAAGCAGGTGGATGAATTATAGGATAAGGGGTTTATCAGATCAAGTTCTTCACCGTAGGGAGCACCAGTATTGTGGGTACTGAAGAAGGATGGATCGGTGCGCTTGTGCATTAATTACAGGGCATTGAATAATCTCACTATCAAGAATAAGTACCCTTTGCGATGGATTGACGATCTGTTCGATCAGTTGAGTGGTGCCAAGGTATTTTCTAAGATAGATTTGAGATTAGGCTACCATCAGGTGAAGGTGAATCCGATGGACATACCGAAGACTGCTTTTAGAACTCGGTATAGTTAGTACAAGTTTATGGTGATGCCGTTTGGGTTGACTAATGCACCAGTAGTATTTATGAACTTGATGAACAAGATATTCCATCAGTACCTTGACAAGTTCGTGGTGGTGTTCATCGACAAAATACTCATACACTCGAAGACACCAGAGGAGCATGAGGAGCATTTGAGGATTGTGTTGAATGTGCTGAGGAAGGAGAAGCTGTATAGGAAATTGTCCAAATATAAGTTTTTCCTGGACAAGGTGGACTTCTTGGGGCATGTTGTAACTGGTGATGGTATTTCAGTAGATCCAAAGAAGATCACAGAAGTGGAATCTTGGAAGACCCCGAGTTCGGTAGCAAAGATCAGAAGTTTCTTGAGATTGGCAGGCTACTATAGGAAGTTTGTACAAGATTTTTCGAGGATTGCCGAGCCGATGACCAGACTCACCAAAAAGGATGTAGAGTTTGTTTGGACAGAGGATTGCCAGGTTACTTTTGAGGAATTGAAAAAGAGGTTGACGTCTGCTCCTATTTTGATGTTGCCATCATGGTCTGGAGTTTTCACTATTTATAGTGATGCGTCAGGGAAAGGTTTGGGTTGTGTTCTTCAGCAGAATGGGAAAGTGATTGCTTATGCATCCAGGCAATTGTGTTCTCATGAAAAGACATATCCTACCCATGATTTGGAGTTGGCAGCAGTCATCTTTGCCCTGAAGTTATGGAAATATTATTTGTACGGAGAGCGTGTAGAGATCTTCACAGACCATAAAAGCTTGAAGTACGTTTTCACGCAGAAGGAGTTGAACATGAGGCAGCATCGGTGGTTGGAACTGATGAAGGATTTTTATATATCTTTATAATATAATCCTGTAAAAGCTATTGTAGTTGTCGATGCTTTAAGTAGGTATCCGGTAGCTATTATCTTGACGCAGGATCGATATTTGCTGGAGGACTTGGAGAGCTGGGGCATTGAGGTGATAGTTTCTAGTTGTTTTATGCAGATGTGGGGATTGTAGATACATTCAGATTTGATGGACAGGATCAAGGCAGCACAGTATGAGGATGTATCTCTGAGGAGCATCAAAGCTCAGGTGAGAGCAGGATTAGAGGATGATTTTACCATTACTGGGGATGGATCTTTGAGGTATGAAGTTAGATTGTGTGTGCCTAGTGGGGAGCTGCGTGAGGAGGTATTATAGGAAGCACATCACTCTCAATTTTTCATACATCCAGGTGCCAACAAGATGTATCGGAATATTAGAGAGAGAGTGTGTGGTGGTATTACATGAAGAGGGAAGTGGCATAGGTTGTATCCAGATGGTGAAAGTCGAGAGGCAGAGGCCAGGAGGTTTACTTCAGCCATTACCCATTCCAGAGTGGAAGTGGGAACACATTACTATGGATTTTTTGTCCAGACTTCCACGATCTCCAGGAGGAAAAGACGCAATTTGGGTCATCGATGATAGGTTGACCAAGTTTGCCCACTTTTTGCCTTTCAATGTGGGTTTGTCTACAGAGAAGCTGGCAGAGATGTATGTGAGACAGATCGTCAGGATACATGGAGTTTCCGTCAGCATAGTCTTGGATCGGGATAGTCATTTCACTTCTCATTTCTGGAGGAGCTTGCAGGAGAGTTTGGGCACTCAGCTCAAGTTCAGTACTGTATATCATCTCCAGACAGATAGGCAGTCAGAGAGGACTATTCAGACTCTCGAGGATAAGTTATACACTTATGTACTATATTTTGGGGGTTCATGGGAGGACCATCTCCATTTGGTAGAGTTTGCTTACAACAACAGCTACCAGGCTAGTATAGAGATGTCACATTTTGAAGCTCTGTACGGTCGGAGGTGTCATACTCCCTTGTCATGGGATGATGTTGGAGAGAGAGTTTTGCTTGGGCCAGAGATGGTTGTAGATGCAGCGGAGAAGGTTCAGTTGATCAAAAACAGCCTTCGTGTGGTGCAGGACAAACAGCGACATTGGGCCGATAGCCACCGGAGACCTTTGGAGTTTGAGGTATAGTTTTAGATTTTTTTGTTTTGTGCTTGTTATTGGTTGTTTGTTATAGATTAAGTTCCTAAGGTGCTATTTTATTCTAGGTGGGTGGTTTGGTGTTTCTGAGGATTTCTCTGACACGAGGCACGATTCGCTTCGGTGGAGGCGGGAAGCTTAGTCCGCGATTCATCGGACCTTTCACTATTCTAGAGAGGGTCGGTACAGTTGCTTATAGGCTGGACTTGCCACCTGCATTGGAGGGAGTGGACAATGTGTTTCACGTATCGTAGTTGAGATGGTACATGGCAGATCCTAGTCATGTATTGGATCACTCGGAGATAGAGGTGGGCCCTACTCTTAGCTATCCAGAGCAGCCAGTTGAGATTCTGGATCGAAGAGAGAAGGTGCTAAGAAACCAGACTATTCCTTTGGTGTGCGTCGCATGGAGGCATCACTCTCTGGGGGAGTCTACCTGGGAGAGAGAGGATGAAATGCGAGAGCGTTATCCATATTTGTTTCTTCCTTGAGGTATGTTCTTTCCTAGTTATGTTATGTTATGTTATGTTATGTTCTTTCATAGTTAGCTATGTTCTTTAGTTCTGTTCTTTTGTTATGTTATGTTATTTTCTAAGGATAGTTTTCGTCTTTGAATTTCGAGGATAAAATTATTTTAAGGAGGGTAAACTTATCACTACCATATTTTCTAGGAAAGGATATTTTAGTAATTTTATATTTAATTAAATATTGTGCATGATAAATAATTATTTATTGTATTATTTAATTGTTGTTAGATATTAGTTATTTATTTTGGACTTGTATTAGTGGACCTAACTAGTTTAGTTTAGACTCATGGACCAACATGTATTAATTGTTAGATTTAGCCCATTTAGAAAGCCCATTGGTTAGGAGGATGATTAATTTAATTAAACCATTAGACTAGAAGCTTCCTTCCTTAATTATTTATTTATGAGAGACCCCAAGGGGTATATTGGATAATTCATAGTAGCTTAAGAAAGGGGAAAAGGGGGTCGGCCTATTAAAGAGGGGGGAATTGATTTCTCTCTCCTCTTTTCATTTGAACACTAGATCTAGAATTTTTCTCAACCAAATTCCTTCATTCCCACTTCATTTTCCTACCAAATTTTATCCCAATTCCTTCCCAAATCACCATTGGAGGCTAGTGGAGCAAGGATCTAGAAGAAGAAAGTAAGAATCTACAAAGAGGAGCAAGGATCTACAAGTTGGAGGCCAAATTTATCATATTTGGAGGTTACATTAGGAATCCATCTTCCAATAGGTACAATTCAGTTTTTTTTCCTTAATTTAGGTTCTAAATCTGAGATTTAACCATGAGAAATCAACCCATATACATAGGCTACCCATAAGATTTGGTTTTATGTTCATATGAGGCCTATTGAGAAAGTTATGGTGCTTTTTGTGTCAATTTTGGGAAAATTTCGAGATTGACAATTGTTGTGTATGTCAATTGGTCCTATAGATCATTTTAGCATGTTCTTGTGTGTTTGGGGCTAGTGTCATATCCACAATTGGGTACGTGTAGGTCGTATCCCAACAATTTGGTGATACCTATTGATTTGGAGATTTTTCCTCCGACACGAGACTTTGAGCATGTCATATTTTGACACGGACACGTAGATTTATATTTGACTCTTCGTATTATTCATAAATAATATATATAATTTGCTTGTGTTATTCGGGGTATGTTTGGATGTGTGGTGGACTCGTTCGTATACGTATCCTACATCTAGTGGGATACGGAGTGATACGTTCCATAAGATGTGCAATTTAATTGTAGATCTATTTTCTCTTGTATTCTTATTCATGGAGAGGTATAATTATATATATATATATATATATATATATATATATATATATATATATATTTGTGTGTGTGTGTATGTGTGTGTGTATTTATATATACGTATACGTATGTGTATTATAATAAGTATGTTACTATGTATGTGTAAATTACTATGTAGATATTATGTACATATATATGTATGTGTGTATGTATATTTTTTAGTAGTAATTATATGCATATATTTAGTATATATATATATTATTAGGTGTTATATGTATATATATTATATATATATGTTATGTTATATATATATATATATATATATATATATATATATATATATATATATATATATATAGAGAGAGAGAGAGAGAGCAGGAGCTATAGCGACAGTAGCCAGCGTCGTCGAAAGCAACAATAGCAGCAATAATCGCAGCAGCAGCTACTATAGCGACAGCAACAAGTGTCGCAGCAATATCAAACAGTAGCAGCAGTAAGAGCATCAGCGACAAACAGCAGAAATCTGTCACTATAACAGTAGTATCAGCAGTCGTATCAGAGGCTATAGCGACGGCTTTGGCGAAGCAGCAGAAGTTTGTCACTAAAACAACAGAGTATCAGCAGTATCAGTCGCTTCAGCGACGGTTGGCAGGGGCTTTTAGTGACGGTTTGGCAGTTTTTATAGTTATTAAATAATTATATATATATATATATATATATATATATATATATATATATATATATATATATATATATGGTAATTGATATATATGTAAATATGTTCCTAATTGCTAATAGTATTTAATACACTATATGTATAATAATTAGTGTAGCATATATATATTTACGGGTAGTTAGTATAAACAAGCTTTGGGTATTACCTTGAGATACCAAGGTAAGTACCAAGGTAATTGGGGATACCCAAGGTATTGGGTTGGGTATCAATATTATGGTTTAGTGTTGTGATACCAAGTTGGTTCAAAACCAAGGTATCTATTTAATGTTTATAAATTAGGATTTTAATATAATTAATAATTATTTGATATTAATATGTGATAATTTTTCTATTGATTTACGTATCCAGAGATACGGTATCCTAGTATCCTAAGATGTAGTTTTGTGACCTAGACTTTAGTATTTGAACCCAATATCTTTGTATTAGACTTATGAAACCTAGAAATAGTAGTTGACCATAGTTGACCATAGTTTGACTATAGTTGACCATATTTGACTTAGAGTTGACCTAGTTTGACTTTTGACTTAGAATTAACTTGTTGACTTAGAAGTTGACTAGTTTAACTTATTTTCTTTTCGGAACCTTGTATTGATGTTGTATTCCATATCTAGGTCTTCGAGGCACCGTATCAAACATCTGTAAGACTATTCTATGGACTTCAGGCGAGTATATTCTCTGATAGTTTCTCATTTATAATATCCTCTATGTTCATTGTATCTAGTGTAGATATCCATGTTCTCTTGATACTATGGTTAAACGGATTGGTATATCCGGATCTCGTTATGAGATGTTATTCCTTGGTATATGGTGTATATGGTGCAAGTATTGTATTATTGATTATCTTGTACATGTACAGACACTGATTCTCGGGAAGAGTCGCTATCTTCTTGGGGAATCTCATGCCATAGCGTACCATGGTAGGATCTTTTATACCAGTCGAGGGTGGAGAGTAATTTAGTGTAGATATGTGATCATACTCTCATTGTATCAAGTATTGTTATTGAATAGTGTTAATCATACATCGCACGTATGATTAGCCAGATCATATATATTGTATCATGTTCCCAAGCCGATCACATGTTAAAGCTAGTACTCACACACTTAGTCATTAGTATTCTTGTTCATTGACATATTATTCATTATTGTATTCATTCCAGTATTTTCTTATTGTATATCTCTCGTATCTATTGTGTATCTCATATATTCACATGTATTTACTGTTATATAGTTTTTATTATTGATTAGAACTGTTGTTAGAGATGTATTCTGCTCCTTTCCTGACTGGATATATTTTTCCCAAATAATACTGAGTGGTACCCTATATATTATGGATCCCAGGATATTGTGGGCTTAGAGTCAGAGACCTTGGCTCAGGGGGGACTTATCCCGACTGAGACAGATGACCCAGGATTAGTACCTTCTTAGCATTTCTTGTACTGGATTTGTCTCTAGCTTATTTGTTCGCATTCTTTCAGACTCATTGATGTATTATTTTAGACTCATGAGTTGTATGTGACTATTTTAATTCTTTATCATATTCGTGCTCGTTTATATCTTAGATCTGTGATTGAGTATATTATTATTGTCGGTGGTTCATTATATTGCTAGATAGATTAACCTCACCGATTCTGTGACATAGGCTGGGGGTTGTTTCCGACTTGCATCCCTACATTTGGTGTGGATCGTGACAGGTTAGACTTGAGAAGGCAGTTTGAGAGCCTTACTCAAGGGAGCATGTCTGAGGAGGAGTACGCCGCAGAGTTTGGTAGGCTGAGCTGATTTACAGAGTACTTGGAGAGGGAGCTGGAGGTTTGAGCTATCCGTTTCTGCGAGGGTCTGAACTAGGAAGTAAAGATCCGCATTTTGTCTTTCTATGAGACCTATTCGGAGATACTTGCGGAGGCACAAAAGGTTGAGTGGGAGTTGGGTTTAAAACCCAAGAGAGATCGCGATTCTTTTCTAGGGGCTAATAGCAGCACACTGACTGCTAAGCGTCCTCATTTCTAGTCCAGGCCTTTTCAGCAGCCACAGCAGCACCAGACTCCAGCTAGGGCACCTTTTTATCAGGTACTGCAGCAGCAGAGACAGTCACAGCAAGATTTCTACCACTTCTGCAAGAAGCCCGACCACATCTGGAAAGTTTGTAGGAAGAGGTTGGGAGTTTGTCTATTATGGTACCAAGGGGCATCAGCTGAGAGAGTGTCCTTCCAATACTCGTCGTGCAGTTTAGGGAGAAGCTCTAGCTCAGAAGACACAGGCGAGTCCACCTGCAGTACAGCCGAGGAGAATGTCGCTTCCAACCCAGCAATAGGTTTATGTCCAGCACCAGCATCAGGGAGGTGCACATCAGGGATGATCATTTGCTATGACAGTCGAGGAGGTCGAGCCCATCGGAGATGTCATCGCAGGTTTTGTTCTTCTTGATTTTATTCCGGCTTTAGCTTTATTTGATAGTGGTGCTTCCCATAGTTTCGTATCTGTTTCTTTTGCTCTAAAGCATCAATTGGTCGCTGAGTGGACTTGCAAGATCAAGATCGGGGGAGGCATTATCCTGGTTAGTGATATTTGCAAGGATCAGAGAGTTACTCTGGGAGGCCAGGAGTTGAGTGTGTCTACTTGTAATGTCAATTTTTATCTACGATATTGTACTCAGGATGGATTGGTTGAGTAGGCACCATGCTAGTATAGATTATAGAGGAGGTAGAGTTTTGCTTAGCCCGCCAGGAGAGCCAAAGTTTGAGTTTGCCAGAGGAGCTGCAGAGCAGAGAGAAGGCATTATCTGTAGAACTATGGTGGAAGACAAGGAGTTGACGCATCCGTTGATAGCAGAGTTCTTGGTTGTGTTTCCTGAAGAATTGCTAGAATTACCGCCAGATCGAGATATTGAGTTCTCTATAGACTTGGGGACAAGTGTAGAACCAATTTTATAGCATGTCTATAGAGTGAACAACAGCGAGCTGGTCGAGCTGAAGAAGCAAGTCGATAAGATACAGTATAAGGGGTTTATCAGATCTAGTTCTTCACCGTGGGGAGCCCCGATATTGTTTGTACCGAAGAAGGATGGATCGGTGCGCAAGTGCTTTTAGGACTCGGTATGGACAGTATGAGTTTATGGTGATGCCTTTTGGGTTGACTAATGCCCCGGCGATATTTATAAATTTGATAAACAAGGCATTCCATCAGTACCTTGACAAGTTCATGGTGGTGTTCATCGATGACATACTCATATACTCGAAGACACCGGAGGAGCAAGAGGAGCATTTACGGATTGTGTTGGATGTGCTGAGGAAGGAGAAGCTGTATGGAAAGCTGTCCAAGTGTGAGTTCTTCTTGGACAAGGTAGATTTCTTAGGACATGTTGTGACTGGTGATAGAATTTCAGTGGATCCGAAGAAGTTAGCAGCAGTGAAGTCTTTGGAAGACCATCTCCATTTGGTAGAGTCTGGTTACAACAACAGCTACCCGGCTAGTATAAAGATGTCACCATTTGAGGCTCTATACGGTCGTAGATATCATACTCCCATGTCATGGGACGATGTTGGAGAGAGAGTTTTGCTAGGGCCAGAGATGGTTGTGGATGCAGCGGAGAAGTTAAGCTGATTAGAGACAGATTTCGAGTGGCACAGGACAGACAGCGGCATTGGGTCGATATCCACCGCAGAGCTTTGGAGTTTGAGGTATAGTTTTAGATTTTTATTTTATGCTTGATGTTGGTTGTTTATTATAGATTAAGTTCTTAAGGTTATGTTTTGTTCTAGGTAGATGGTTTGGTATTTCTGAGGATTTCTCCGACACGAGGCACAATTTGTTTCGGTAGAGACAGAAAGCTTAGTCTGCTATTCATCGAAACTTTCAGTATTCTTGAGAGGGTGGTGCAGTTGCTTACAGACTAGACCGACCACCTGCATTGGAGGGAGTAAACAACATGTTTCATGTGTCACAGTTGAGACGGTACGTGGCGGATCCTGGTCACGTGTTGGATCACTCGGAGATAGAGGTGGGCCCTACTCTTAGTTATCCAGAGCAGCCAGTTGAGATTCTGGATCATAGAGAGAATGTGCTGAGGAAGTAGACTATTCCTTTGGTTCATGTCGCATGAAGGCATCACTCTCCGGAGGGGTCCATCTGGGAGAGAGAGGATGAAATACGAGAGCGTTACCCATATTTGTTTGTTCCTTGAGGTATGTTCTTTCTTGATTATGTGCTATTTTATTTCTGTGGGTAGTTTCGTCTTTGAATTTCGTGGACAAAATATTTTTAAGGGGGGTAGATTTGTCACTACCATATTTTCTAAGAGAGGGTATTTTGGTCATTTTATAATTAATTAAATATTATGCATATTGAATATTTATTTATTGAATTATTTATTTTTGTTAGATATTAGTTTATTATTTTAGACTTGTGTTAGTGGACCTAACTAGTTTAGATTAGATCCATTGACCAACATTTATTTCTAGTTAGAATTGAGCCCAATAATAAGCCCAATCATTAGGAGGATGATTAATTAAGTTAAACCAATTAGACTAGAATCTTCCTTCCTTAATTATTTTCTTCATGAGAGGCCCCAAGGGGTATTTTAGAAATTATATAGTAGCTTGAGGAAGGGGGAAGGGGTCGGCCATATTTAAAAAAGGAGGGAAATTTCTCTCTCTTTATTTTATTTCAAATCTAGATCTAGAATTTTTTCTTCCATATTTTATCATTCCCATATCAAATTCTAACTAAATTTCTTTTTAATTCCTTCCCAAATTATCATTAGAGTCTATTGAAGCAAGGATCTATAAGGAGGAAGCCAGGATCTACAAGGAGGAGTAAGGATCTACAAGTTGGAAGCTCTTTTCACTCAATTTGAAGGTTTCATTGAAAATCTATCTCCAAATAAGTACAATTCAAAATTTTCTCTCTAATTAGACTCTAAATTTGTGTTTTAATTATTAGGAACCACCCCATATGATAAGGCTATCCATAAGAATTGGAATTAGGTTCTTAGGAGGCCGTTGAATAAAGTTATGTAGTATTTTATATCAATTTTGGGAAAATTTCGAGATTGACACAACTTGTGTTTGTCAATAGATCAATTAGACCAAATTGACATGTGTTTGATTGTGTGTGGCTAGTGTCGTATCCACAATTGGATACGTATAGGTCGTATCCCAACAATTTGGAGATACGAGTTGATTTGGAGGTTTTTCTCCGACACGGGGGTTTGAGCATGTCATATTTTGACGCAAACACGTAGATGAGTAATTAGCTCTTCATATTGTTCATAATTATTATTTTAGACTTGCTCGTGTCTATTGGAATATAATTGGTTATGTGATGGAGCCGTATCGCAAGCGTGTCATAGATCTAGTGCGATACGGGTGCGATGCACTTCACGTATGTGTTACTTGCAATTTAATTCAATTGTAGATATTATAAATATTATAATTATAATTATTATGTGATATATATATATATATATATATATATATGTTGATCTAGAATTCATGTTCATGTGTTGGTGATCATAGGAGAGTTAAAGTTCATGTGTTTCTTTAATATATATATATATATATATATATATATATATGGTGTGTAGATGTATATATAAATATATGAGATTTGTATTTATGTGTGTAAGCTTGAGGGAAGAAGAAACAATGGAAAAACAGTGAGAAAACAATAAAAACAGTGAAAAAAGTAATAATAAGCAGTGGAAGAAAAGCTGAGAGAAGCAGCAGCAAAAGTAGTTGAAAAGCAGTAGAAAGAAGAAGCCAAGAACCAGCCGCAAAAAGCAGAAGCTGCAGCAGTAAGCAGCAGAAGCAGAAGCAAAAAACAGCAAGCAGCAGCAGCAGTAAGCTGCGGCAGCAACTTATCAATAAGCTGTAGCTTATTGATAAGTTATTAAGTTAGTATATATATATATATATATATATATATATATATGAATTAATTAGTTTATATTAATAAGCTATTAGTATATATGTATATTGTAAATAAGTTAATATATAATTATATATGAGATTATATATACATAAGTACTAGTTATTATTAGTTAGCATTATTTCTAGATTACCTTGGGGTGCACCAAGGTAATGAGAGTGAGATATCTCGGGTACGGTATTAAATATTAAGGAGATCTTAATATATAGTTTAGAATATTATTGGTATAAGTTTTTAAATACATATTAATGTATAGTGAGGTGTATGAGTAGTAATTATATATTAGATATTGAAATACCTTTTGATACCAAGGTAATGTCAAGGTATTGGATTTTACTCAAGGTATTGGGTTTACACATCAAGATGGAGTGTAGGTGGTGTGATACCGCTTTTGGTTCAAAGCCAAGGTATCCACTTAGCATTAGTTTAGTTAGGAGTATTATATATTTTTGTTTGTATATAGATACTATGATATTTTCATATCTAATTAATTGCGTATCTTAGGATACGCTATCTTGTTGGTTTCCTAGTATCCTAGTATAGCTAGTATGACCTAGTTACATAGTGTATGGACCCAATATCCTAGAGATGGACTCATACAACTTAAAAATAGCTAGTTTGATCTAGAGTTGACCTTGTTTGACTTTTTTGACTTAGAAATGGCTTTATGACCTAGAAGTTGACTAGTTTAACTTATTTTCCAAAATCTTGTATTAATATAATATTCCATATTTAGGTCTTCGAGGCACCGTACGGGACATCTTTGATACTATTTACCGAATTTTAGGTAAGTACATTCTCTGACAGTTTCTCATTTACGATATCCTCTATGTTTCTTATGTTTATTATAGATATCCCTAATTTTTTCTTGACACGATGGTTACACGGATTGGTATATCCAAATGTCACCATGAGATGTTATTCCTTGGTATTTATGGTGTATCTTGTGCAAGCCTTATTTCTTATTCTTCTGGTACATGTACAGACATTGATTCTTGGGGCGACTTGCCTACCTACCCAGAGAATCTCATGTCATAACATACCATTGTTGGATCCACTATACCAGTTGGGGGCGGGGGAGTATGTAGTATAGATATTGATCATACCCTCCTTGTGCATAGTGTGTTTCTTGTGAGTGTTGATCATACACCGAACGTATGATTAACCAGGCCATTATCCTTTTGCAAGTTTCCAAGTCGATTATATGTTAAAGTTGGTACTTACTCACTTAGTAATAGTATTTCTTGTTCATTCCAATGATGCTCATTATTGTATTTATTTCCAGTATTTCTTTATTGCATATCTCTTGTACCTGTATATTGTATCTTGTATATTCGCTCTATTTATTGTTACATAGTTTATATCATTTATTAGAACTGCTGTTAGAGATGTACTTTGCTACTTTTCTGACTGGATATATATTTTTTAGATAATACTGAGGAGTGGTACCCCACTCACTACGGACCTAAGGATGTTGTAGGCTTAGAGCCAAAGACCTTGGCTCAGGAGGGTCTCATCCCAACTGAGACAGATGACCCAGGACTTGTAGCGCAGTAATTAGACTATTTTGTACTAGATTTGTCTCCAGCATATTATTATTAGTATTTCTTTGATATGACTCATTGGATATTATCTGTCTTATGAGTTGTATTGTGACTCTTCTATTCTTTTATCATATTCGTGCTTTATTCCATCTATAGATATGTGATTGAGTATATTCATATTACATTGGTGGCATTGTTATGTCTTGATTATTAGATAGATAGTTTACCCAAACAACGTTCTACCACCGATGTTGTGGCATAGGCTGGGCGTTGTTCACTATATGTGCGCCTACATTGGGTGTGGGTCGTGACAATAGGCCACTCAAATAGGTAATGGATGAACCCAAAAATAGGTATTGACCTTGTTTGACCATATTAACCTAGAATCGACCTAGAAACCTAAAATAGAACTAATTAAGCATATTTATGATTCCACAACACCTGTTAACATTGAGAATTCATAATATAGGTCTTGGACTCTAGTTCAGACACTTATTTGTGTTTATAGCTCAGGACCAAAGGCGAGTAAATTCTCTGATAGTTTTATTTACTTGATATTTACTATGATTCATATTTTATAGTATTATTTTAATTGATTCTTGACACGATGGATACACGAATTGGTATCATATGGATTCGCCTTCATGAGATATGCTCATCATACTTGTCTGGCCTATATCAGGACTCTTTTACTAACGTCACTTTAGGACTCACTTACTGGCATCACTTGTATTTATCTGGCTAGCCTTGTATTTGATCTACCTGTCGGGACTTGGATTCATTTGTACTAGTCAGACGAAGAATATAACTACCATATTTCTAAAATGGGGATAATTTTATCATTTTGTATTATTATAAATATTACAATTATAATTTATTTGATATAGGAAATGTTATATATATTGGTGACTAATATTATTATTGGTTAGTATATTGGACTATTTGATTAGACATGACCCTAGTGGACCTAACCAACTTGACATGACAACTTAACCAATTAGTTTGGACTTGTCCAATTAGACTAGATTGGTTCAACATTCACTTTAATTAGAGATTAGACTAAACCTTCATTAGAAATATAAGTCTCATTAATTAAAACCCTCTCCATGACAACCCTCAAGGGGTATTCTAGACATATTACATTGCTTGGAGTAGGGGCATGATGCGGCCAGCCCTAATTATGGGGATAGACCCTCTCTCTCCTCTGATTGTTTATTCAATTTCATTTCCTATTAGTGATATTCCTCAAATAGCTCAATCCCTCCACCAAATTCTTCATAAAACCCTCTCAAATTCACTCATCATCACCATCTAAGGAGACTAGATGCTTGGATTTGCAAGAGCACTTGGAGAAGAAGACTTTGGACAAGAAGTTGGTGTCCAAATTGTGTCTTCTTGACTTTACATTAGGAATTTATCTCCCAATAGCTAAATTCTGAGATTCTCTCTCTAATTAAGTTCTAATTATTGCATTTAATCATTAGAAAACTACTCATATATTAGGGCTACCCATATGAAGAAGTTTGAGCTTCTAATGACCCTTATTGTGATTTCTACATTGAGTTTGGTGTCCATTTTGGAAATAATCCGAGAATGTTGCACCAAGTGTTTGTCATTAGGTTTATTAGGCCTAATTATAGATAGATTGGTCATGTGGGGGTAGATACGTATCCAAAATTGGATATGAGTAGGTTGTATCATGACACGCCATGATACACATGGGTAGAATTGAGGTTGCCTTATATTTAATGCATCCTTAGTATCATATTCTATATTTATTACTAAAAATAATATTTATATATATTATATATATATATATATATATATATATTATACATATAATGTGTATCATGTGTTGTTGGTGGTGGTATCATGGTGTATTGAGAGTATCACAAGGATGAGCACCAAATGTTTGATGAATTATCTATTTGAGTGTATATTTGTATATATGGGTATATATATAAGTTTAAGTATGTATGTATGTATATATGTATGTATGTATGTATATATATATATATATATATATATATATATATATATATATATATATAGTAATGTATATATGTGTATTGCCTCTGTGTGTATCCATGGGAGGAGGAAATATGTGATATGTGTGACTGTGTTGTGTTCCCTGTGTGTGAGTGTGAGAGGGAGAGTTATGGTCAAGTGTGTGTGTACCTTGTTAGTGTGTGTGCTTGAGAGTGCCACTGTGGACTGTGTGTGTGTGCATAGAGTGAGATTCAAGTATTGTGTTAGGTGTTGTGTTATGCACTGGATGGGGTCGGGCACATCTAATATAGACTGTGTGAGGTTGGAGTGTTCACATGAGAGAAAAAAGTAGCTACAGAAAGATGAGGGAATTGCACAGCTACCTTGCTGTGGTGCACAGCCTGCACCACAGTACAGTTTACTATATCAGGGTACAGGCAGTCATGCATTGCTCCTTGCTGTAAGGAGCATAGAGGCAGACCTAGAGGAAGATAAGTGGTGTGCTACATATGCTATTTTGGGCACGATAGGGAGTGCGAGAAATAGATGTAAGTAATAGAAGCAACAACAGGAAGCAACATAGCACCAGGAGAAAGATCATGTGTGTTTGTGTGTGTGTTGAAGTAAGTGAGGGTTCTATTAGTGTGAATCTGTGAAGGAGATCGTGTGCTAGCTATGAAGAATGGGTATTGCAAGTTTTAGGAAGCAACTGCAGGTTAGGGGTGTTCAGGCACATGTAAGTCTACTGATACACACAGTTGGTGCACAGTGCACTTGTGTACAGTTTGTACAAGTGCACAGGTACTAGTATGAGTTGAGGTTGGGTTGCAGTGCTGAGATTGATGCAAACAACCAGTGTATCAGATTTGGGAAGTGCGAACACCAAAGTATTGGCAAGGTAAG
>JAYESA010000006.1:55065614-55199194 GCA_036927795.1 Iris macrosiphon
TACTGAGAGATCTGCAACTTCCTGAGGGCCTGCACCAGTCACTTCTCCAGTGATTGGCGTATCAGCTGCGTTCGGGGGTCCACCTCCAGCTCAGAAGACTATTTCGACTGTATCTGAGGGACTTCCACCTCTTACCTTCCGTGCCGACAGATGCGACTCAGGTGTTAGCATTGTTTCGTGAGATAATGGAGGCTTAGAGGGCCCAGTTCGAGGCACACCAGAGGAAGACCGACGTATTACGACAGGACATTGAGAGTGCTCATCAGCTTGCCCTTGCTGTAGTAGAGAGGAGAGTTTCGGTCCTGCAGCAGGTTGCCCAGCTTCAGCCGGGTAATATCCACGACATCAAGAAGCTGGAACCTAGGGTCTTCAAGGGGACTGAGGGCATCATCTACGCTGATGACTGGCTCAAGGATATTGAGCATCTTATGAGGGTGTCCTGTCTTGCAGAGGATCTGAAGGTTGAGGAAGTGGACTCGTGTCGCATGCGTATCCTAAATCTAGTGGGATACGGAGTGATACGTTCCATGAGATGTGCAATTTAATTGTAGATCTATTTTCTTTTATGTTCTTATTCATGGAGAGGTGTATATATATATATATATATATATATATATATATATATATATATTATTGTGTATATATATTTATGTAATATTGTGTCTTAGATCTATGTATCTATGTATATATTATATGTGTATATATTGTTATGTAGCTATTCTTCTACATGTAGATATATTTATAGATTTTAGTATATGTATATATATTATAGTAGATATATTTATATGTTGTTATATATATATATATATATATATATATATATATATATATATATATATATATATATATATATATACTTGTATGTTATATGTATTTATATTGTGTATGTGTTTATATATACGTATACGTATGTGTGTTATTATAAATATGTTACTATGTATGTGTAAATTACTATGTAGATATTATGTACATATATATATGTATGTGTGTATGTATATTTATTAGTAGTAATTATATGCATATATTTAGTGTATATATATATATATATATATATATACATATATATATATATATATATATATATATATATATGTGTGTGTGTGTGTGTGTGTGTCATGTTATATATATATATATATATATATATATATAATATAGAGCAGGAGCTATAGCGACAGCAGCAAGCGTCGCCGAAAGCAACAGCAACAGCAATAACCGCAGCAGCAGCCGCTATAGCGACAGCAGTAAGCGTCACAGCAACAACAACAATATCAAACAGTAGCAGCAGCAAGAGCATCAGCGACAAACAGTAGGAATCTGTCACTATAACAACAGTATCAGCATCCGTATCCGAGGCTATAGCGACGGCTTTGACGACAGCAGCAGAAGTTCATCACTAAAACAACAGAGTATCAGCAGTATTAGTCGCTTCAGCGACGGTAGGCAGGGGCTTTTAGTGACGGTTTGGCAGTTTTTATAGTTATTAGATAATTATATATAGAGATATATGTATATATATATATGGTAATTAATATATATGTAAATATGTTCCTAATTGCTAATAGTATTTAATATACTATATGTATAATAATTAGTGTAGCATATATATATTTACGGGTAGTTAGTATAAACAAGCTTTGGGTATTACCTTGAGATACCAAGGTAAGTACCAAGGTAATTGGGGATACCGAAGTTATTGGGTTGGGTATCAATATTATGGTTTAGTGTTGTGATACCAAGTTGGTTCAAAACCAAGGTATCTATTTAATGTTTATAAATTAGGATTTTTATATAATTAATAATTGTTTGATATTAATATGTGATGATTTTCCTATTGATTTACGTATCCAGAGATACGGTATCCTAGTATCCTAAGATATAGTTTTGTGACCTAGACTTTAGTATTTGAACCAAATATCTTTGTATTAGACTTATGCAACCTAGAAATGGTCGATTCTAGTGTTCACATAGCATTAAAATATATAGGATTCCACACACAAATCTAGGATTTGAGTTGGTTGACTTTTTGGTCAACGGATTGCCTCGATTTGCGTGCCATGGATCACAAATCCGTAAAGTTGACTTTCTTTGGACCAAAATTAGGGTTTAACAATAAAATCAGATTATAATAAGATTAAAATACTATTTTATGTTATTTAATTCAGAGTTAAAATAGATTAAAATAGCAAAAACTATTCACCCACTTTTATAACCTAACTTGTTTAATTTATGTGACGGGTAGATCGGACGACACATTGAGTTGGGACTTCATTCTTTTTCAGACCAGGCAAGATACCTTGCCAAATTGCTTATAGTATTTTGCATGCTTAGTATATTTCTTTATATTTATTGCATGTGTAGTTTCTTTCAGTCATACTATATATTAGATATATTGACACACATATGGCACCTAATATCATGAGAGGACAATCATTAGGCGTATGGGCTTTTAACCACTCTGGTAAACCGTAGTATATTGTTCGCACTATGGGCGTGTGTCGCGCTGGTCGCTACCCCCGCGGTATGTCTATTTCTGGAGTCTCGCTGGTCGCTACCCCCACGGTATGTCGATTTCTGATGTCCATTGACGTGTGTGTGAGTTGTGAGGTAGATCGAGTAGCCTACCCTTGCCCATTTGCATTCATATAGATTGTCTTGTACATCGTACTTATTTATTTTTAAATTATATGCATGTTTACTGTATTAAAATTGGCTCACTTTTCTGTATCTTGTTATGTCCCTCTGAGGACCTGGTCCTCTGCCAGGTATATCTGTTCTTGAGTATTTACAGAGCGCAGATCTGGATGGTTATATAAGTTTCGAGGATGTCTTCTCTTCGAGCCCGTGGTTATCAGCTGGTATTCTTATATTGTGTTTATTGTGTTGTACTTTTCCATTTGAGTTGGTAGTAGATTTATTTCCATCCAACTATCATCCTTAGATACCTACTTTGAGATCTAGTTCATAGACACTGGTTATTCATTTATATTGATTTTCGTGGATGAGATTTAGTTTATACCCTGTGACTTGTGATACATTTTATACCACTTGTGGATTGATATTCATATTACAGCGTACGTATGGGATATGGTTTCCATATATTGGAGTTGCCATATCCATGCGGCTGGCATGCTTACGTGTTCCTAGTCCTACGTATTTTGGGATTGGGGCGTGACAGATTTCTCTGACACGAGGTATGATTCACTTCGGTGGAGGCGGAAAGCTTAGTCCGGATTCATTGGACCTTTCAGTATTCTCGAGAGGGTCGATGCAGTTGCCTACAGACTAGACTTACTACTTGCATTGGAGGGAGTTCATAACGTGTTTCATGTGTCATAGTTGAGATGTTATGTGGCCGATCCTAGTCACGTATTGGACCACTCAGAGATAGAGGTGGGCCCTACTCTTAGCTATCCAAAGCAACTAGTTGAGAATCTAGACCGGAGAGAGAAGGTGCTGAGGAACTAGACCATTCCTTTGGTACGCGTCGCAAGGAGGCATCACTCTCCAGGCGAGTCTACCTGGGAGAGGGAGGTTGAGATGCGAGAGAGGTACCCGTATCTGTTTGTACCTTGAGGTATGTTCTTCCTTGTTCTATTTTGCATTCCTTAGGGTAGCTTCGTCTTTGAATTTCGAGGATAAAATTATTTTAAGGTGGGTAGACTTGTCACTACCATATTTTCTAGGAAAAATATTTTGGTCATTTTCATAATTTAATAATTATTGTGCATGTTGTATATTTATTTTTTGTATTATTTAATTATTGTTAGATGTTACATTAGTTTGGACTTGTGTTAGTAGACCTAAGTAGATTAGACATGACCCTTGGACCAACATTATTTCTAGTTAGACTTGAGCCCAACAAACAAGCCCAATTCTTTGAGTTGGTGATTAATTAGTCAAACCATTAGGAGTATAAGCTTCTTTCCTTAACCTTTTCTTCATGACAATCTCCAAAGGATATTTTGGATATTTGACATTACTTGAGCCTCAAGGAAGGGGGCCGGCCTATATAGGAAGGAGAAATTTCCCTCTCCTCCTTTCTTTCATTCTAAAATTCTAGATCTAGAATTTTTCTCTTCCGAATTCCTTCATCCCTACACCAATCCCGACCCAAATTCTTTCTCAATTCCTTCTCTATTCACCATTAGAGGCCATTGGAGCAAAGGAGAAAAATGAGCACAAGTAGAAGCTCTTGACACTCAATTGAAGAATTGCATTGGGAATCCATCTCCCAATAGGTAAATTTTAGTTTTTACCTTCTAATTAGAATCTATATCTGTAGTTTAATCATTAGAAATCCTCTTATGTACTAAGGATACCTATAGGAAGAAGAATTGACTACTAGAGACCCCTATTGTGAATGTTATGATGTGTTTCGTGCCAATTTGAAAGAATTCCGAGATTGACATATCATGTGCTTGTCAATAGGTCAATTGGACCAAATTGACATGTGTTTGATTGTATAAGGCATTTTGTGTCCAAAATTGGATACATGTAGGCCGTATCATGGCAAATTGGTGATACAAGTTTGTTTGGGGGGGGGGGGGGGTTCCTTCGACACGGGGTTTGAGAATGTCATATTTTGACACGGACACGTAGTTGAGTAGCTAGCTCTTCTTATTACTTCTAATTGTGATTCTAGACTTGTTCGTGTCCTTCAGGATACATTTGGTGATGTGTTGGGTTCGTATCGCAAGCGTATCATAAATCTAGTGTGATACAGGGGGTGCACTCTATGTGTTTGATATTTTGCTTGGTGGATATTTTCGATACTCCAACTAGAGTTGTTGCTCTTATTTAGCTAGTGTATCTATGATATATATGTATATAAGTATATATTCTTTAGTTGTGTTCATGTATATATATATATATATATATATATATATATATATATATATATATATATATATATATATATATAGGGTAGTGAATCATTTAAGCTTTGGGTATATAGTATCAGTCTTTGAGGGTTAAGGGTGACTATCATAGTGTGTTATTGTAGATTGGGGACTGTTATTACCTATAGGTCATTGGGGACTGTCATGCACATATATGAGCATTGTGGTGTTTGCTTGTTGCATTGCATCATGAGAGAGGGGATGAGTTACAGTGTGTTGGGTACTGCAATACTCGGGTTTACCTGAGTTAGGACCAAATGAATTATATTTCACTTGCTAATAATGCTGCAGGTATGAAGAGCTCGAGTGCATGTTGGTTCTGTAGGTGATCAGTATACATCCGGAGATGTAGGGGTGGGGTAATAGGTAAAGACAGAGAGCAGTGATCCCAAGGTGCCATGTGTACACAACAGTGTACATATATGCCTAATGGTATGCCAAGGTAGTGTAGGTAGATGTATGAGAGTGTCCAAGTGAGCTAATGAAGAAGTTTAAGTTGGTGTCATATAGTATTATGTTGAGTGTGAGCACAGGTTAAGAAGAAATACAACAGCATCAGCAAGAAGGATATGACAGATTGATGTGTGGTTAGTGAACTGCATTATAATGTAGCAGTAGCAGCAAGGATAATAGGACAGTATAGTATACACACTGCAATGGGAAAGGATTGGTGCTCGAGATTGAAGGCGATAGGGACAACAGCTGTACTGGCAGCTAGGTGCACATCAGTGTAGTATAACTGCACTGATTGGTAGCAGTAGACCAAGTAGCAGGTTGTAGTAGCAGCAAGTTAAATTGGGAGGTGTACCTGTGTACAATGTAAGCCACTACTGGCCTCAGGACATAGTTGGCTTAGAGCCAGAGACATTGGCTCAGGACGGACTCATCCCGGTTGAGACAGACGAGCCATTACCTGCAACTTGGGTATTGAGGTACTAGTTCCTGGAGTTACAACACAAATATAGGGACTTCAGGTACAATTAAAGTTGATGGACAGGATCACAGCCACACAATTCAAGGACGAGTCTCTGAAGAACATCTGGGCACAGGTTCGGATAGGGTTGGCAGAGGACTTCAGTATCATAGATGATGGCTCATTGCGATACAATACCAGATTGTGTGTGCCGAGTTGAGCATTACGCGAGGAGGTTCATCAGGAGGCACATCAATCTTAGTCCTATAGGCGTTTAGGTGCCAACAAGATGTATAGGGACATGAGAGAGCATGTTTGGTGGTATGGTATGAAGCGGGAGATAGCTAGCTTCGTATCCAGATGTTTGGTACGTCAGCAGGTAAAGGCAGAGAGACAGAGGACAGGTGGATTGCTTCAGCCTTTACCCATTCCAGAGTGGAAGTGGGAGCATGTGACGATGGACTTTGTTTTGGGGCTTTCGCGTTCTCCAGGAGGTAAAGCTGCGATTTGGGTCATCGTAGACAGGTTGACCAAATTGGCCCACTTTCTGCCGTTCAAAGTTGGTACGTCTACGGAGAAGCTCGCGGAGATGTATGTGCTTCAGATAGTCAGATTGTATGAAGTTTCTTTGAGCATAGTCTTATATCGGGATAGTCACTTTATATCCCAATTCTGGATGAGATTGCAGGCTAGCTTGGGCACTCAGCTCAAGTTAAGTATCGCATATCACTTTCATACAGACGGGTAGTCGGTGAGGACCATCCTGACCCTCGAAGATATGCTACACACTTGTGTTTTGGATTTTAAAGGCTCTTGGGAGGATCATCTTCATCTGGTAGAGTTTGCTTATAACAATAGCTACCAGGCGAGTATCGAGATGTCACAATTTGAGGCATTATATGGAAGGAGATACCACACTTCATTATCGTAGGATGATATTGGTGAGAGAGCCTTATTGGGACCAGAGATAGTCATGGATGCAGCTGAGAAGGTAAAGCTCATCAGGGATTGGCTTCAGGTGGCACAGGACAGACAACAACATTGGGCCGATAGCCATCGGAGACAATTGGAGTTTGAGGTATAAATTTTGTTTTATATTGCTTATGATTGCTTGTTTTAGTTAGAGTGCTAAGACTGTGCTTTGTGCTAGGTTGGAGATCTGGTATTCTTAAGGATTTTTTCGACATGGGGCACGATTTGCTTTGGTGGAGGCGGGAAGCTTAGTCCACGATACATCGGACCCTCCGGTGTTCTTGAGAGAGTCAGTACAGTGGCCTATAGACTAGACTTACCACCTGCATTAGAGGGAGTGCATAACATGTTCCATGTGTCACAGCTGAGATGGTACGTGGCAGATCCTAGCCTTGTACTAGATCACTCAGAGATCGAAGTTGGTCCGACTCTCAGCTACCCTGAGCAGCCCGTGGAGATTCTGGATCGCAGGAAGAAGGTGCTGTAAAACCAGACGATTCCTTTGCTGCATGTCGCATGGAGGAAGCACTCTCCAGGAGAGAGTACTTGGGAGCGAGAGGCCGATATCCACGAGCGATACCCTTATCTGTTGGAGCCATGAGGTATAATCCTTTCTTGCTGGTATTGATTTCTATTGGTAGTTAGTTTCTTTCTTAATTTTGAGGATAAAAATTTTCTAAGGTGGGTAGGATTGTCACCCTCACTTTTCCAACTAGGGGTAGTTAGGTAATTTGGCCTAGGTAAATAATTTTAGGAATAAATATTAATATTAGTGTGTTATAGAAATTATTTGATGATTGTATTAATTATTTAATTATTAGTGAGTTATAGATTAAATGTGACTTGTATTATTTATTTGTTAGAGGCTAGTCCAATAAATAGACTTATCATGACCCATTAGTGGGACCAATTAGTTTAGTCATGGCTGACAAATTAATTTGGATAGAATGACTAGTAATCCCTTTATTAATTGCTAGAACCTCCAACTAATTAAACCCCCTTTTTAGCACTAATCTTTTATGACTTATTAGAGGGGGGCATATTGGTCAATTTAAATTTATTAGGGCAAAAAAAGGGGCCGACCGCCTATTAGTAGAGGGGAGAGCCTCTCCTTATCCTTCATTCACTTGAAATTATTTCCTAATTAGTTTATTCCACCATTTTCTAAAATTCCTTCCATTTCCAAAATCCTTTCCTACCAAATCCATCCCCATTTCTACCATTCCAAATCCATTCTTAGAAGCTTGGAGGAGCAAGAGAAGCTTGGGAGAGGAGCACTTGAGGAGGGAAGCATTGGCTTGAGGCTTGTGTCCATTTTGTGTCCACTTGAAAAATTTATTAGGAATTCATCTCCCAATAGGTAAAATCTCTATTTTCCTAGTCATTTCTATTCTAAATGGTGTATATGACCCTTAGGAATCTACCCATGGCCTCATGGAGAATTTTTAGGTGGTAGGAAGCCATTTCCAATAGTTACATAGGGTTTTTATGGGCATTTTGGGAGAAATCCGAATTTGGACCACTAGGTGTTTGATGGAATATCTTATAGGTGATTGTGCAGTATGATGCATGATTTGAGAGGGTATAAGTATCCATAATTGGATACGGGGAGTACGTATCACAATACGTCGTGATACGGTATCATAGGAAGGGTATTCTCATGTGTATTGGATTCTAGTATGCCAATTTTTCTATATTATACTAATATAGCTTTTATATATGTTATTTTTACTATAATCATTTATTTTAGTTGAATTTGTGTTAGTTATATGTATATGTGGTGATTCATGGTTACTAGGTTGTGGTATCTTGGTGGTGTGGGTGCTTTGAGTGTCATAGTATCCTAGTGCCTACTAAGTATTTCTGGTATTGTATCACGGAGATAGGGGTATGTTCAAATGGTTTGATAGGCGTATCATGAGGTGTTTGATGAGTGGTTAGTGTAGTGTATGAATTGAGATAGGAGCGTGTCTTAGTGGAAGTAATCATAGAAGCAGTGAGGTTGGAACTTGGTATAAGCGCTGCACAGGTGCAGGTAGTGCAACAATGTGCACTCTGATGTACAGTGCACAATCTAGCCCTGCATCACAGTGCATTCATGCATGTGTACAGGCATGTTGCATTACAATATTGCTATCTTCACAGCAATGCCACTGCACTAGTCTACTGCTAGAGGAAAGGTGCAGACCTGAGTTTATAAAGAGATGTTGTGCAGTATGCGTGCTAAAGTTCTGAATATTGAAGTCATTTTGAGCTTGGATGTGTGTATTAGAGCAAGGGGGATCCCAATACTGGTACAACGAGAGGGGTCTGTACAGACCTCAATGTGCAGGCATGTTGGGGGTCATGGCAGCTGCATGGAGAGATGCATTGGATGGTGCAAGGTTCAACTCCAGTGAGGGATTGAGGTATAAGTGTAATGTAAGCATGGGATATAAGGGTAAGTATATGCCTCATCCAGTCCAATTGAACTTCATTAAATCTCCTTCCTCTTTGAGAGAAATGCCTTGCAGTCATGTGGAATAGGTCGGGTGTAGTAAAATCTGTGCACAACATTGGTATCAATTAGTGTGTGAGTTGTGCACAGCAATTGGAGGGTGACTTCATTGGTGTTGGAGATGTGTTTGGTTTGGTAATGATGTGAGTGCATTGGAAGTGCATATGAGAGAGAGAAAGCTCAGTTTTAGTCTACCGCATTAGGTGAGTAACGTGCACAGAGCACAATTATGGGTGTGTGATATACAAGTTAAGTGGTAGTTTCAGTCTCGACTGTGCAGTATTTTAACCACCAGGTTTTGGAGTCAGATTATTGCATATTCATTTCAGATTTAGCAAGATTGAGTGAGTGCATATCAGTGGATCACCTTGCACACAATATACAGCAGTAGTACACTGCAAGTGTGATCCCAGAGTATCAGTGCAATAATACTGAACCTTGTGTACCTGCACAATTGGATAAGGGGTTACATGTATGTACTCGTTTATAGTACGAGCAGATGAGGGTGAAGAAGGAAGGGGCCTACAAACAGATGTTTGGAGCACTATCATGCAGTTAGTCCTAGGCTTGGCTTTTAATCCATGTTCAGGTAGGGAGTTAAAGTCTTGAGTGCAGGGACAGTAGGTTGGATCAGTGAGGTGTGGTAGTCAGAGAGGCATTGGGTCTAGTGCAGTAGGCTTACTGCACAACAAGGTATGCAATTTTAGGAGGAGGAGGAAGGGTGCCAGTATTCTTAGGTGAGTACCAGTGCTAAGGTAATGGGATACTAATTATAGAGTATAAGTTAAGTATCACTAGACACTAGTATTGGGTCATAGTATGGTTAAGTGGATATCAAGACCAATTTTATATAGCCAAGGTATTAGTATTAATAGGATATGAGTGTAGGCATATGAGGTGAGTTGACCATGTATGAATGATACATGTGGGTATTGGGGTTATGAGTATCAAGGTAGGGTTAGACAATAAATAAGTATCCTAGTTAGCTAATGGGTATCGTATCATAATACCATTGTAATTGAGTAAGGTATTAAATATACATATGAGATATCAAGTTGGTAAGGTAAGTGTCATAGAATTTAGGTAATAAGACTAGTGCTACCTAGAATAAACTAGTTTGACCAAGTTTGACTAGTTTGACCTATAGTTGACCTAGTTTGACTGTTTTAACTTAGAATTGGCCTAATGACCTAAAAATGGACTAGTTTAACTTGTTATCATTTCAAAACCTTGTATTGATATAATTTTCCATATTTAGGTCTTCAGAGCACCATTCCGGATACGGGACCACCTCAGTTTGCCCCGCAGCAGCCGAGGCCGGTGACAATCATAGACTTCAAGTGGATGGGGCCGAAGGACTTTAAAGGCACTGAGGGGATTATTTATGCTTATTGTTGGATAGAAGATATTGAGAGGAACCTGTGGACATACAACCTTGAAATGGCTACTTTGAGCTAGTTTGACTATTTGAGTTAGATTTGGCCCAATGGCCTAAATTTGGACTAGTTTAATTTATTTTTATTCTAAAACCTTTTATTGATGTAATATTCCATATTTAGGTCTCCGAGGCACCGTTTCAGATATCTTTGATACTGTTCACCGGATTCCAGACAAGTACATTCTCTGAGAGTTTTTCGTTTATGATATCCTTTATGTTTCTTGTATTTAGTGTAGATATTCTTGATTTTCTGACACTTGGTTATACGGATTGGTATTCCTGAATTCTATCATGAGATGTTATTTCTGGTAGTTCCTGGCGTATTCTTGTGCAAGTTCCGTAGTTCCTGTGCAAGTATGGATACTGGTTCGTGAGAAGGTTAGCTCCCTTCTCATAGAATCCCGTATCATAATGTGCCATGGTTAGATCCATTATACCAGTCGGGGTGGAAAGTATTTAGTGTAGATATGTGATCATACCCCGGAGTTCTTAATTTCCTTGTAAAGTGTTAATCATACATAGCATGTTTGATTAACAAGGCCGTAGTTCTTGAGCAGTAACCAAGCCGATCACATGTTATCACTTGTACTCACTCACTTAGATAGGTGTATCTCTTTATTTCCATATATGACGTTCATTTTTCTTGTACGTATTTATCGTATTTTCTTATTCCTGTATATTCCTGCCATGCTCTATTCATCTTGTACATGCTCTCTATTTACTATTACATAGTTTTTATCATTTATTGGAACTGCTTTTAGAGATGTACTTTGCTCCTTTCCTGACTGGATATATTTTTCTCAGATGACACTGAGGAGTGGTATCCCACTCACTACGGGCCTCAGGACATAGTTTGCTTAGAGCCAGAGACATTAGCTCAGGAGGGACTCATCCCGGTTGAGACAGAGGAGCCAATATCTGTAGCTCAGTAGATAGGTTTTTATAGTGGATTTGTCTCTAGCTTTTGACATTAGTATTCCTTTATATTTTTTTGACTCATTGGATATTATTTTGTCTTGTGAGTTGTATTTGACTCTGCAGTCTTTATATTATATTCGTGCGATTATTTCATCTTATAGATCTGTGATTGAGTATTTATATTTTATTGGTGGCATTATATATCTTGATGATCATTGTTGCTAGATAGATAGTTTACCCAGATAGGGTTCTACCACCAATACAGCGTAGGATGGACGTACCCACATCTCGTGCCCTTATATCGGGTACAGGTCGTGACATGTAGGTCCAACAAATAATAATTCTACCATTAGAGACATAAAAAAAAGATTAAAGAAGATTATAGGTAATGGTTAATAATTAGGTTTTATATAAACTAGAAGCATGCATGTGTTCTTTTTATCCAAAATAGTCTTAATTCTTCATAGGATTTAGCCTCATTTTTAACAACCATATCAACTTAGAAATGTCATAACTTCTGACTTGGGTCTCCGTTTAATCTCCATTATTTTTTAAAAGAACCGCATCAAAGTTAGCTTTCCAAATATATATATATATATATATATATATATATATATATATATATATATATATATATATAGGCTAAATTCGATCTGGAACTTTCTGTAGCTGTTTTATATCAGGTGTCTGAAAAATGAACGTGTCTCGGTGTTTTCGTAATTTTGGGAGTTTTCGGACACGTAAATATGATCCATTTGAAGTTTTGAAACGATGACACGAAGGCCTATGTCATACCTTAACCCCAGAATTAAATCAATAAGTATATTAGGTTCAATATTAATTACAAGTAGGGAACTGACTGGACAGAAAAAGTTTTACAGGTATTCATAAAAATATGGATATGGCCATAGTTACAAGTAGATATAGATTAGTATAAAACCTAAAGGATAGGATAATTATTGGATTCATTCACATATTGACCTTGCTAATTCATAAATAGGTTGTTTGGATTGGACTCGGTATAATATACTCGTACCGGCAACTAAGAACGACGAGCGTGTATATTTCTTATTTGTTTTTAGTATTGTTAGTTACTATTTTTACATAAATAGTAATGTAATACTTGATTCTTGACACGTTCGTTACACGGGTAGCATTATATGGATCTCTCTTCCATGACATATATTGTTTTTCCATGTTGCTATGTAATTATGATCACCATGTTCGTATTCTCTTTTGCTTATGACCTATGTGCCATGATTCGAATCCATGTATATCAGTCGGGGTAGGGAAGTACTAATTAGATATGTGATTAATGCCTTACTTTATCCCATGCTCATGCACAATCATACACCTCACGCATGATTAAGCATTACCTTAGTATAGCCCGTGCTCCGTCCCAAGCCGATCATATATCTAAGGAGTATTTCAAAACACGTAGTTTGTGGTTTTTTCATGTTTTATTTTATTCATGATGCCATTTACCATGCTTACTTATGATTACATGTTCACCATTACTTTCCATATCTTGACATCAGTTACTTGTTTATCATGTATTCATTATTATTCCTTGTTAATATAGTCGCTACTGTATATTTGGAACTGAATGCAATGAATTATACTCGTTCCATATGGACTAGATAAATAATTTTAGGTGACTTGTTTTCTTGTTCCTTGGACATTTTTGGAGATCGAGATGCTTTTAGGACCAATACTAGAATTTAGATAATTTAGTAGTTTCTTAAATTTGATGTTTAGCGGATTTGTTTCCAAATTATGATTTACTTGTAAATTGAGAATCTTGTAAAACTATGTAAATATTTTGAATGAGCAATATATGAGAATTGTGATTAAATATTGTATTTGGACTTGATGATATCGTTGAGGTCTAGACAGCGTACTACCGTGGCGTAGGCTAGACTTGGCCATGTATTCATATCCCAATAAGTGGGAGCAGATCATGACAAGTTCTTATGGTGGCTCATGCAGGTCCAATTTTGTGAATAGTGCGAACTCGTTGTAGTACTTAAGTTAGTCGTACTACTGCGAGACTGCGACCAGTGATAAAATTTTAGGAGAAAGTGCTTATTCACAAATTTGGATTGATTTGAATTTAGGTGAATGACTAGGACTAGGTATATAATAGGAAGGCCTTATTTCAATTTTATTGCTTGGGTAGTTAAGGTGTTATATATGCTACGTGATTAAGATAGATATAAATGTTAAATTTTGAGGTAAACTCTATTTGATGAATTTGAGAAAATTTTAAGTGATTATATATTATGGCGTTTTGATAAGTTGGTATGATCAAAGGTAGGTACTTCCCGATTGGTAAATTATTCTTTGAGGTTAATCAACTGTTGAAGATGAGAATTATTAATTTTTGGTGGTTTCAGGCTTAAATTTCTATGTAGTTTGATGAATATGAGTTTCTTGCTAAGATAAGGTTTAGTTTTTAAAGAAAGTAATTTTTGACTTAAATAATAATAAATAAAATTGAGGTAAGAAGTTGGAGATTTATTGAATTTAAAATTTTGAGAAAATTTTGATTTAATGGATTTAAATTTAAATTTAAATTTAAAATATTTTTAAGAATTTAAATTTTGTGGAGTTTAAATTTCGAGGATAAACATTAATTTTAATAAAGAGTTGAGAATTTGATATGGAAGCATTAACGATTTTTTTAAATCACAAAATTCTTTTTTGAAGATTATGGTATGATTGGATTTGTGTTTAAATTTTGAGGAATTTAAGAAGATTATCATTATACTTATTTGACTACAAGATATAAATTTAAAATTTATATTTTGAAGCTAAACCGTGTGATCATTGTGCTCGTGTTTAGATCGTGTGCTTTGATTTTTATGTCGTAACATATCATGATTCAGATCTATGAGTATTAGTCGGGGGCGGAGGAGTATGAGTTGGTTATGTGATCAAAATCTTTAGTATAGATCGTGTGAATGCCAATTATACAACTCACGTATAATTCATCATTAACTTAGTACCTCGTGTCCTTTCCCAAGCCGATAACATAACGAACTTGTATTCCAAATCACTTAGTGTTCTTATTTATCCTTTACTTCATACCGTGTCAACATGATACTTGCTATTTCAGTTGCCTTACCATGTTTACTTGTCTCTAGTTACTTATACTTCATGTATTCATTTTGATTACGTGTCATATATTCTCTACCATGTGTTTGGAACTGCTTTTAGAGTTTTGTGCTTTGCCCAATCCTAAATGGATAACATTTTTAGGGATCGATTTAGAGGATTGGTGTCCTACCTATTATGGACCCCAATAGGGTGATGTAGCTAATATTGACCCTGTTGCTTAGGAGGAGCAGGTTCCAGTAGATGGAGAGACCCAGATAGTTACTGCTTAGCTAATTAGCTAGTATTTCCTACTTGCTACTGAATTTGTCTCCAAAGCCCATTTTATATTAATTGGATTGTTATATTTGGTGATTTAAACTTGTTGGCATTGATATGACTTATCTAGACTTGTGACTTTCAATTTCCATCTCTTTATATCATATCATGCTTTTATCTTCCTATTAGATATTGTGATTGAGTATTTCCATGGTTATATATCATTGTCCTTTTTATGGAATTGAGATATATTGAATATACTGTGACTATATATATATATATATATATATATATATATATATGATAGTTTAGACAGTATTCTACCGTCGATGTTGCAGCATAGGCTGGACGTATCGTGTACTCTTGCCCTGATATCCGGGTGCGGGTCATGATAATTGCATAAAGAGGCAATGCGACCTTGATGATGATAGTAAGTATAAAAAACTGAATAGAATATAAATTCTAATTTCTGCCAATAACTTAGACTATTCGGCAAGTTGATTCTAATCTTAGATGGAAGAGGAGAACTGATATCAACTTCTAGAAAAATCCAGGCCCTGTTAGGCCTAAAAATAACTTCCATAGCCAAATCAATGTTGAGCAGGGTGCCAATGTATGAAGCAAGGAAGAAGAGAGTGAAGCCCTGATCTTCACTATAGATGGCCTCGAGTAAGAAACTTCCCAACCAGGGCAAGCTTCAGTAGAACAATGAGAAGCACTTTATCTACTCCCGTAAGGGCTTGTTTGGTAAATATGATTTGTGGCAAGAAGTGATAAATTTTACGAAAGTGAGAGATGGATCTTCAAATCTGGTGTTTGATCGATTCTATTTGGAAGAGAAAATTGGGGACCCTGACATGCTTCAGTTCCTGTTTTCCTCCCAAATCCCCTTCCCAACTTCCTCACTCTACAATAGGATATGAGCTAGAACTCAAAGTAAAAAATATAAAATAAAGTAAAATGCTCACTACAGCAAAGCCTCGGTACAGATCGACGACCTCCGACAGTAAAGCCCACGTCGATGGCCTCTGGCTGTGAAGCCTAGGCGCAAATCTGTGAAGAAGTAAGGGGAGGAATCTGGGAAGAACCTAGGAAGAAGATATTTGACATGCAAGCCTGCTTGGCGGGGGAGGGGGTGGCTGGTGGGGCGGGGGATTACCGGAGAAGAAGGGAAGAGGGAAATTTTTTTGGGGAATGAAAGGGAAGGTTCGGCTATGTTCCCAAACTTGGAATGAAAGGGCTCCCAAATGTTTACTAGTTAATAGTTTATTAACAATTTTTTATACGTATTTATTAACTATAAATAGTTTATAGTTAAGTTAAAAGTTGATTAACTATAGATAGTTTATTAACTAATTATACAAGAAGAGAGAGAATTTAATAGGAAAAATTGTTATTAGATTTAAGTAAAAATATTTATTATTGTTATTATTATTATGTAAATAAGATGATGATTATGATTATTATTACTATTATTATATTTTTTAATTAAACTACTTATCATAATAACAATAATTATTATAACATACTCTTCCACTTCGAACTTCAAACTTTTCTCTCTCAACCAAACACATTTGTTCCCTTCTAGGGGGACAAGAAAGTGCGTGAATTCCTATCCTTATTTCCTCATTGAAAGTCCAAAACCAAATCGACTTCCTGTTTACCAAACAGTCCCTAAAGGAAATCGTAGAAACCCCTTTATAAACCCGGGGAACTCTAGGAGAGAGCTTCGACCTAGCAACGGGCGACGTGGTGCCCAACACCATTTGGACGAAAGAGCATGGCACCATTCCCCCCACCCAATCCCATGACCCCTCTCCATCTAAAGAGCCATGAAGGTCCTCACTAAACATTGTCTCCTAGAGACAATCTGACCACAAACACAAAACTTTGCCTTAGGGAGACACAAGTGTGCCTCCAGCCTAAAGGCCACTGGCCACGCCGTTGATGGACGAAACAGACTTAAGAATTAGTTCATACGCCTATGCCTTGGGAGCACGCACCCAATATATATATATATATATATATATATATATATATATATATATATATATATATATAAACAATGTTTGTATTAAAAGTTAGCATGTTAACATAACCTGTTATAGCAGTCAAGTCAAAGTGTAGGAGACAATTTGCATAATTTACTATGCATTTATCTTGTTTGTATGCATGCATAAAAAATATAGTTTGTATGCTAGAATTTTGCTATATATATATATATATATTGTTAGAATTTTAGTTGTTTTCTTTTTTTGAATAATTTCAGAATACAAAAATAAAATGAAACAGATGTTACCGGCCTCTGGGAAAGTCGTGCACGAAGCACTGCCCTAAGAGTTTATTCGGGATCTGTGTGTAGACGTTCCCGAAGCTCCTAGTGGTAAAACCCCCGCACTACCGGTATCTCGTTGCCACACACGATTTGGAGAGAACGATCAGAACTTAGCTCTGCCCAGAGCTCGGAGACAATAAAAACTGAACAGAATGTTGACAGAGGTTTGGAGTACGAAATTTTTCTGATGCATTTTACAAAGAAATCAGTCTGATATATATAATACTGATGTGTAACGGTCAGAATTAATTCCCCTATTAATTCAGCCGTTACACAAAATAAAAGAATGAACCTGGACACAATAACGGTTCAGAAACACTTTGTAACGTTCAGAAATTAATTTTCTAACGTTCAGAAAATTAAATAAAAATGAAGAGGAGCAAAAAGATTTTTAGGGTCCCAGCCCGAAGAGGAAATCGGATCGGCATTCGGCGCCCGCAGCGTACCCGCACCCGTTACGCGCGCCGAACCGAGCCGGGCCGGGCGGCGGCGGCGACGTGCGCGTGTGGCCCAAGGGGTTCTCCACACAACAACTTAATAGAGCAAAGAAGAGAAAGTAATATATGTACACAAGAGGGCTTTGGTGCATCCGATGTGGGACTAAAGAAAGAAAGAGGAATTGAACTTTTGCAAAAGAACAAACCAAAACCAACATATATAACCAACACTACCCATCTACACTACCCCCCCCCCAAGAGCACAACCGCTCGCCCCCAGGCTCAAGCCGCCCCAGCCCCATGCACATTGGTGTACCACTACACCATAACCCCATGTGCATATATATATATATATATATATATATATATATATATATATATATATATATATATATATATATATATATATTCCATTTTTGCATCCCCCAAGCATCCCTATGATAATAACCATTGGATCTAGTTTAAGTCACATAATTTTAACCATTGAAAAATGAACGGTTAAAATTATATGACTTAAACAAGATCCAACGGCTGTGAAAGAGGAAATTCTTGGTGGATACAAAAATGGAGGAATGTGGATCCCTCATCATATATATATATATATATATATATATATATATATATATATATATATATATAATACATTTTTTATCAAAAGGATAATATTATAAGGTTGTAACCACAGTGCCAAAATGACAGAACCTACAAAAAGGACCGCACGAGAGATATCCAAGCAACAAGCATAGTCCCCAAAAAAATGCTATACTCGCCAACTAACAACGGGAGCCAAAACAAACCAAGTAGAGGTGCAAAGTATAAGTTACCTAGCAACCAGGGAAGGAAAATCAGGGAGAGGAGGAATGACTACATCTAATACCTTCCTTGCTAATCTAATGGTCAATCTCCTGAACTATGAGGTCCACTGAGAAAGAGTAGCCTTCATAGCGAAGTTTATTCTGGTTCTTCCAAAGAACCTACGTCAAAGCCACAGCGTGAAGGCTCTTGAAATAATGTTCGAGAGGAGAGCACAATCTCCTGAACCTAGCTTAAAATGAGCTTTCCATCGCTGAGAGAGACAGTATATAAATACACCAGAGAGAGGAGTTGGATCTCAACTTCCATGAAAATTTAGAAAGAATGCATCAATCATTTCAGCGATACTACGAATTCTGAGCCCCCTTCTTTTGTCGGTTTAGAGATAGACTTCCAACTAGCCAATCGATGTTTAAGGGTACCTAGTTTATGACCCCAAAAGAAGAAATTGAAGAGATTTTCTAGAATGTTGATAACACTTTTTGGAGGGATGCAGGTTGATAGGGTGTAGAGGGGAATGGAGGTCATCGCATGCTTGAGAAGCACTAGTTTTCTCTTGTGGGATAGAAGGTTGTTGTGCCAACCCTCTACCTTATTTTTAATTTTCTATATTAGAGGTTCGAACATAGAATCACTCCTTCTCCCATAGGTAAGAGGACAACCTAAGTAATTGAAAGAAGGATCTTAATCTCAAAACAGGAGATAGTGGCAAGCTCTTCATTGTTGGAGGAAAGGGAGGATTCGTGGACGTAGATGCTGCTATTAGAGGAATTCACTCTTTGGCAAGAAATTCGGGCATATTTGTCCAATATTGCTCCTATGTTGAGCATAGTTCTTTTGTCCCCGGAGGAGAAGATGATAAGATCGTATGCGTATGCGAGGTGAGTAATAAGGGGGCAGCCGTTGGTGGTACAAAATCTTTTGATGCTAGGGCGCAATCCCAATTTGATAAGGTTGTGACTCAGAACCACCGCAACATTGATGAAGAGAGACGACGAAAGAGGATCGCCTTGCCTAACCCCACGATAAGATTTAAAGAGTCCAAAAGGAACTCCGTTGATGACCGGAGAAAACCACTCATCTGCCACCGTTCGCCACAGGATGTCTATCCAGATTTTTGTAAACCCAAATCTCCTAAGGACCCAAATCATGAATTTCTAATCCAAGCGATCATATGCCTTCTCCATATCCACTTTGATAGTGACATTGCCACCATAGTTTTTGAATCCCATGTCGCTAATGATCTCCTACACGAGCATAATATTGTCAACAATGTTTCGACCATACATAAACCTGCTTTGCTCTATCGAGATAATTTTGGGGAGGAGACCATACATCCTCCTCGTAATTAGGCTAGAAATGATCTCGTTGATGATATTATATAGGCTTATCGGACAACAATCCATAAAGGAACTGGGTTCTCATATTTTGGGATAAGCACAAGGAGGGTATTAGCTATGGCTCTGGGATATCTTGCCCCTTCCATGAATGCATTGACTGCATCAACAATGTTGATCTTGATAATGTCCCATCAGTGCTTGAAGAAAGTACCCAAGAATCCATCGGTTTTGGGAGAACTATCTGTGTGAGCACCCTAATTTTTACATAGGGTTATTCGGTAATTAATAATAATAATTTTTTATTTTAAATATTTATTCGATAATTTAATTGAACTTTGGAAAACAACCCCATGGTTTTAAGATCTTGAGTGCAACACTAGCCTTTCCCTTCCAACCAACCTAGCATGCTCGATTGAGACGAGTCAAATTAGGCTCCTGCCATGACTGTCCCTCGCAAATTCGCAATCCTATGTCTTGTTTTGGTCGCACAACTTTCGTGACACAATTACGACGAAACAATGATTAATTAACCCTTTTATCGTGGCGTACGATTTTAATATGCTACACCAACCCATTCATTCCAACTAAATCCATGCTATGAGCCTAACTGGTCCTATTACGCACATGACACTCGAGTTGCATTATTCGAACCCCCTGCATGCTCCCAATATAATATTAAGTAGAAAATAGAATTTATGGTTTTATTTTATTAATTTAATATTTATTAATATTTAGTAAACATGAATTGATATGATTTGGTTGTAAATTAATTGTTGGTGAAAATATAAATTTTTAGAATTTTTTCCAAGAACCTAACTATTTTTGAAAATTTTCTACATATAACTATTAAATATAATAAAACAAAACAAAAAAATAAAACAAAACCTAAATTCTAAACCCAAACCCAAACCCAAACACATTAACCCTAACCCAAATCCATTAAACCTAAACCCAAACCCAAAACCTAAAACTACCATTCCTAGACCCTGGCTCTCTCTCCCTATATATATTACTAAAACCCTAACCCTAATCCCACACCACCTCCACCATCACCCCGCCGGAGCCGCCGACCGCCCAAAGCGTCTCCGTACCGCAGCAACGCCGAAGCGCCGCCGAAGCAGTCGCACGGTTGACAGCAGCAGCACCGTATGACCCCCCCTTCGTGCGGACGATTTGCCCTCCTCGCTCATCCGTTTCATGTCCCGTCTTCGCTGGTATGTTTACAACCTAACCCTCTAGGATTTTCTTCAAGTGGAACAAATTTAAGCAGCCTAGTTTGACCGAAAAATTGACCGAAAGTTGGCCAAAAAACTGTTCGAAAATAGTTCAAAAATTCAGTCCAAGTACCCCTATTCATGTCCAATTTTCTACTAACTCATTAATTATTTTCAAAATATAATTAAACGGACTTATTCATAAACAAATTTTTTTACTATTCTTTAAGTTTTTATTAATTTGCTTTAATGGTTAAATTATTCTGGTTCCAAAACGACAAAAAACTTATTTTTTAAAACACCCAAAATCTCCGATACGGGGTTCGTCCTGCCAAACGAGACAACTTTGTCATGTAGGAGTTGTACTGAAAGGCGCGTATCATCAATGCGGACGTATGGGCTTTTGCGGAACTTTATTTGGACATCTGTGCACGCCGGAATCAACGCGTATCCGTCAAAAAGTACCATATCAGCCTATTTTGACATATCGTCATAAATTTGTGTGTACTGGTTGATTTGCAACCAAACATGGGCCATTGGATTTGCAGCGTTACACTGGTCCAGTGGCCCAAGTTTGGTTCAAATATGAGAACGTTGAAGAAACACCGTTTCGTAGGTCCCACGGTTTCACATAACGGTCGATTTCTTGATCGGCTCATCGGAATCCAGTTCTGGATGTCCCGTTGGGTTTGTATCGTCATTCTGGAGTCGTAGACACTAAGTTTGACGAATTTGAAGAACTTTGTCTTCGACATATTTTTCGGTGCGAAGTGGGCCACATGTGGACCACGCTTTGATCCAAAACTGTCAATTTTGCCCCTGTGTCCAAATTGCAGTTATAGGTAGTCAAATCTAGTAATTTCAAGTATTCTGAGAACATTGGTGATATTTGTTTCAGCATCTGGAGTTGTACATGCAGATTCCACTTTTCCAGGAGTAGTTGACGGAGTTCAGAGCCCAGGCAAGTGTAGCTTGCCATACTTGCAGTAGATCCTATTATATTATCTGCTTGTGATTTTTTTGTTTATATATATTCTTGTGATATGCCTGTTCAACCTTGGACCGTGAGACGTTCCTTAGCGCCCGAACAAGATTTCGGTGTCGAAGTCGTACGCGAAGTCGTGCAACTTCACTTAGAGAGTTGATTCTACGATCCTAATTTTGCGTGCTTGCTTTAACAAGTACGTCATACCATAGGACACTTGACACTTTTTCATGTGACATAATCTTTTCTGAGTTATTCATGGTAATTCTGTATAGGCTTACAAGATTCGTGACATGAGACTTGCATATTATATGGATATCATTATGACTTGTTGCACTAGCTAGAGGTCATGATCTTGCGTGTTATGGACATGAGATATCGTGGACATGAGACATGAGGTTACATTGGGTAGGAAGAGATACACAAGCAACAGGCTGATTATTTATATATATATATACTACTGAAGGTGTCTTAGACTCTGTCTTAGATCTTTGGCACATATACTGGAGTCGTGATACTACTTGCTGCTATGGGCTCCTCGACACAGAGCCTGTAATGGTCTCAGCCTGAGTACTAGTGATTCTCTCATTTGTATTTCACTTAGCTGGTCACATAGCTTGCCCTGAGGATCTGTTCAAATTTACTTGCTGTATTTTATTTGTCTTGAGTGTTTATTGTACCTTGTTATGTCCCCTGAGGACCTGAATTCGGATGATGTCCCCTGGTGTAGACGAGGAGAGCTATCCCGAGGTTTACAGGGCAAGTGCTACTATTGGAGACATACAGGTTACAGAGGACAAGGTTATTCCGGATGACTTCTCTTGAGCACAAAGTATTCTCACCATTCATTATTTATGCTTAGTGTTCTTGGATATTTGATCTTGTAGTGACTTATGGATATTGTACATGGAGTTATTTTTCTTTCCATTCTGATGATGGGTTGTTCCCCGTGATATTATTTATATTACTTCATTGGACAGGTCATTTTATATTATTGTGACTGGACTATCTCTTTGTGATTTCGATGCTTATCATGGATGAGATTAGATATATAGACTATGATAGGTATTTGTAGACTATTTTTATATATATTACAACTTAAGTGCACTATAACGGGTCTGTTAAATTAGGTTTGCCCATTGGAGTTGTGCTGCTGGCCATTGCCATGTGGCTAGTCCCTTGGTATTTTGGGACTGGAGCGTGACATGGTTTTTGTGTTGGCCCATGCATATCTACAAATATATTGCTTTGGTTCAACTAAGGGACCGAGCAAGCCTGAGATTAGGATAAGAATAAATATATAGAATCTCATCCACATATTGACACGTCCTTGACCTCTATATCAAACTCGAACTTAATTTCTTAACTTGCATCATGCTTGATTCATCTATACGAACCTCATAGTTTACTTTATTTACAGAATAATGGATCCATGAGCCAGCGACGAGACTCCCGCATGTACACCACCAGGTGTTGTGGTTACCGACGACGATGGGGTAATGCCATCGAGTGGAGATCCCTCCACTTAATAAAGCAATCAAGCAAATCAGCATGCCTCGAGGTTCCGGCTAGACAATATTCTACCACTACCAAAATTTACTCCACCGATACCACCGATGCCAGCTTTTCAGCCAGGGCAGCCTATAGATGGACATCAGCTATTTTAGGTGTTTTATGCAATAATGCAAGCTCAACAGTAGGTTCAACAAGAGCCCAACAACGCCAGGCAGAGAACTTAAGGAATAATATAGTGACAGCATTGGAGTAGGCGACTCCACCAGCCAGACAGCCATCAACATGATCCATCTCAGATTTCTGACACTTGAAGCCACATACATTCTCAGGCAAGGAGGAGCCCACGGAGGTCCATGAGTGGCTCACTAACATCCAACATCAGTTAGAAGAAGCAGAGCTTCCGAGAGAGCGTTGGATGACTAGTGTCAGGATGCAGCTGACGGATAATGCACGTCACTGGTGGCTTACTGAGGAGAAATGACTCGGACCATACCAAGTTACTTGGGAGGAGTTCTCTAGACTCTTCCAGGAGATGTACATTCCATCTATTGCTCGGGCAGAACTTCAAGAAAAGTTTAATCCTCTCACCCAGGACAATATGACGGTGGAAGAGTATAATGCGGAGTTTATACGATTGAGCTGCTTTGCACCTACACTGATCCCGACAGAAGAAGAAAAGGCGAAGAAATTCTTTGACAGACTGAGCTTTGAACTATAGAGACAGATTGGCTCCGTTGCGCCTATTTCTTATACGGATGTCCTTGCCGCAGCTCGACTCATGGAGTGCATCCATAGGAGGGAGTCCAGCCAGAAGAGATCGTACGCATTAGTACCAGCTCGAGCACCACACGTGGAGCCTATAAAGCGACCCCAAATGAATCCACCACAGAGAGCAGCATCATGAACCCCATCCCTTCCTACTTGTCACTACTATGGCAAGGTAGGCCATATTAAGAGGGAGTGCAGACGTAAATTGGGATTATGTCTAGCTTGCGGATTCAGTCAACATTCAGCCAGGGACCCTGAGTGTGGGAAAGAAACACCGATGGTTCATCGACCTGCTTTACCAACACCGGAGCTAGTCCAGCAGCCACATCGACCAGCTTATCCAGCACCAGGAGCACCACAGGCGGAAGATGGAGGATTCAGACCACCAGTACTAGAAGGATATAAGCCGATGCCCCCTTGGCATCACAGGCAGCATTCTTCCAGCAGGCCCAGCAATAGCAGAGGGCACCACCACAGGGACATGGACAGGCTTTTGCGATGATAGTGGAGGAGGCACGGACTCGAGGAGTAGCGAGTATGGGTAAGATTTAATCTTATCATAGCTAGCTACAGTAACAAATATTCCTTGTAATACTTTAGCATGTGCATGTTAGTTCAATTTCCTAGCCTATACCTAGTATTATGTTAGCATGAACTTGCTAGTCTAGAGTAGTAATATGTAAATGGTACCCAAGTTTTCAGAAGATATAGTTGATCTTCATTCTAATCAGATTCCTTTACTCTTGAGTTACTCATCTCTTATTTTCTTGGAAAAAAAGTTTTCATTACTTCCCTACGTGTTCTGCTTGAACAAAACCCTCACCCTTTCTCTCAATTTTTCGTTATTCATGGTCCTTTATCTTTTGTGCCGTGCTTCAACAAATATCATTCAACCGCTTCATCTCTTCTAGAGCAAACCTTTCCTGACCGGTTATGTTTCATTTTTTTAATTACGAGGACGTAATTCTTTTAAGCTGGGTAGATTGTGAGCACCCAGATTTTTACACGCCTGCAGCACCGCCGCGCCGCAGCAACACCAGAGCGCTGCCACAGCAGCCGCTCGGCCGACCGCATTAGCAGCAGTACCGTTCGGCCCCCCCCTTTGTGCGTAGGTTTCGCCCTCCTTGCTCATCCATTTTGTGCCCCATCTTCGTTGGTATGTTCACAACCTAACCCTCTAGGATTCCCTTCAAGTGGAACGAATTTAGGCACCCGGATTTAATCAGAAAATCGACCGAAAGTTGGCCGAAAAACTGTTCGAAAACAGTTCAGAAATTCAGTCCAAGTACTCATATTCATGTCCAATTTTCTACTAACTCATTAATTATTTTCAAGATATAATTGAAAGGACTTATTCATAATATAACCAAGATTTTTACTATTCTTTTAGTTTTTATTAGTTTGATTTAATGGTTAAATTATTCTGGTTCCCAAATGACCAAAAGTTTATTTTTAAAATACCCAAAATCTCTTATACGGGGTACGTTCCGCCAAACAAGGTAACTTCATTATGTGCGAGTTACACCGAAAGGCGCGTATCGTCAACGCGGACGTGTGGGCTTTCGCAAAACTTGATTTGGACGTGTGTGCACGCCGGAATCAACGCGTATCCGTCAAAAAGCACCGACTCTGCCTATTCTGACACCTCGCCATAACTTCGTGTGTACTCGTCGATTCGTAAAGAAATGTATGCCATTAGATTTACAACGTTACACTGGTCCTGGGATCCAAGTTTGGTTCGAATCTGAGAACGTTGACAAAATACCATTTCGTGGGCCCTACGGTTCCACATAAAAGACGATTTCGTGACCGGTTCATCGGAATCCAGTTCTGGATGTTCTATTGGGTTTGTATTGTCATTATGGCCTCACAGATACCAAGTTTGACGAATTTAGAGAACTTTATCTTTGGGACATTTTCTAGGGCGAAGTGGATCACATGTGGACCCTACTTTGACCCAAAACTGTCAATTTTGTCCCTGTGTCCAAATTAGACTTATGGGTAGTCAATCCTAGCTATTTCAAGTGTTCTGAGAACATTGGTAATGTTTGTCTCAGTATCCGAAGGTGTACATGCATATTCCACTTTCCTAGGAGCAGTTGACGGAGTTCAGAACTCAGGCAAGTGTACCTTGCCAAACTTGTAGTAAATCATGTTATATTATCTGCTTGTGTTTCTTTTTGTTTATATATATTCTTGTGATGTGTCTGTTCAACCTAGGACAGTGAGACGTTGGTTAGCGTTCGAACAAGATTCGGGTGTCGATACCGTACGCGGAGTCGTGCAATGTTACTTGGAGAGTTGATTCCACGATCCTACTTTTGCGTGCTTACTTTACCAAGTACGTCATACCATAGGACACTTGACACTATTTCATGTGATAGAATCTTTCCTGAGTTATTCATTATGATTCTGTATAGGCTTATAAGATTCATGACATGAGACTTGCATATTATATGGATATTATTATAACTTGTTGTACTAGCTAGAGGTCATGATCTTGCATGTTATGGACATAAGACATGAGGTTATATTAGGTAGAGAGAGACACACATGCTACAGACTAATTATTTATATATATATAATAATATAGGTGCCTTAGACTTTGTTTACGATCTTTGGCACATATACTAGAGTCATGATAATACTTGCTGTTATGGTCTCCCCGACACAGAGCCTGTAGTGGTCTCAGCCTGAGTACTAGTGATGCTCTCATTTGAATTTTACTTAGCTGGTCACATATCTTTCCTTGAGGTCCATTTATATTTACTTGTTGCATTTTATTTGGCTTGAGTGTTTATTGTACCTTGCTATGTCCCCTGAGGACCTAGATTAGGATTATGTCCTCAGGTGTCGACGAGGAGAGCTATCCCGAGGTTTACAGGACATGTGCTACTATTGGAGACGTACATTTTGCAGAGGACGAGGTTATTCCTGAGGACTTCTCTTGAGCACATAGTATTCTCACTATTCATTATTTATGCTTAGTGTTCTTGGATATTTGATCTTATAGTGACTTCTAGATATTGTACTTGGGGTTATTTTCCTTTCCATTTTGATGACGGGTTGTTCCCCGTGACATTATTTATATTGCTTGGTTGGATAAATAATTTTATATTATTGTGACTGGACTATCTCTATGATTTTGATGCTTATTGTGGATGAGATTAGATATATAGACTGTGACAGGTATTTATAGACCATTTTTATATGTATTGCATCTTAAGTGCACTCTAACAGGTCCATTAAATTTGAAGGTTTTTTGCACTCGAGGAGCATTGACAATCACATCGAGCAAGAGTATAGAGTGATCAGATTCCAATCGACTGAGATGGTTCACTGACACCCTATGGATAAAGTTCAGGAAGGACTGATTAGCCATAATCCGATCAAGGCGGGATTATTGAGCATTATTTCAAGAGCGGGAGTTGGACTACGTGAAGTTATTGCCTAAGAATGGAATGTGGATTAGGTTAGTTTCAAAGATGAATTGATTAAAATCAATTATCGATACCAGTTTTTGTGGGTTGCCTCATATTTTTCATTTATAGAGGTGATTGTGTTAAAGTCTCCTCCGCCTATCCACAGAATGTTGTTGTTCTCGTCAGAAATTTTGATCAGGTGTTCCCGTAGTGCTCGTTGTTGTTTCTTTGTTCTACCTCCATGCATGATCGAAAGAATGAATTTAGTTTTCATAGTCGGATGGCCAACCTCCACCGAGATGCTCTGGTTGTTCTCAGCTAATAATTGGAAGGAGAAATCAATCCCAAAGAACACCCATATGTCTTTACCTTTGCAGAGGGCAGTGGCGTAGCCTAACTTGATCCTATAGAATTCGAGTTGATCTGGAGAGATCTTTGCTTCTATTACTACAAGAAGCGATATATTATGGAGTAGTTTGAGTTGCTTGAGATAATTCAAAGTGTCCTACCCCACGATCCCCCTCGTATTCCAAATAAAAATGCAGGTCATGATAATATTTTTAAAGAAGTTTTCAAGGCTCTATCCGTAGATCTAAGAGACATCTTTGGAGTAGAGTTAATGTTGCTTTGCTTATCTTTGCTTTGCTTATTGTACTTTCTTTTTGGGGTTGTAGGCAACTTTGGGGGAGGTAATGAGGGGATTTTGAGTAATAGTCTATCATCCCTGTTAGTCGAAAGATTACAGAGAGCATCCCAAATGGATACGCTCAAGAAGTTTGGAGGTTCAGATGACATCTCCTTCTCTACCGATGTGTTACAGACTGTTGATTACTTATCTCGGCATGACTGTGCAATGTGCCGAGAATGAGTAATTTGTTCTACTGGTCTCTTCTTCGTTGTTGCTGCTCTTCGCTTCTATTTTTACTTGGCATTTCTGTTAGAATTTGTGAAGACCTGAGGATTGGATAGAATGGTAGTTGGATGTTGCAGAGGGATTTTTATCTTTATTATCATGTGGTAATAGCTATGTTTGCCAGAGGGACTTAGATACGAGAGAATTTATTGTTCTCTCTCTGTATATTTTGGATACTGTTGGTAATGGTGGAGGACACTCTCGGTTGAGGATGGGCTCTGGTTCGTGGGAGATGGATGCTCTATGGGTAATGCACTGTGCTCTGGGGGGACTTTCTCGCTTAGTTTAGTCTTCTTCATTTCTGATAGGGTGGGTACTATTTCTCAGGAGGTGGGTGCACTGTGGGTGTTGTATTATGCTCCGGATGCCCCTTTCTTACTTAGATGAATCTCCTTCGTCCTGGTTGCTGAATGCATCTCTACGCTACGGTGAGGTATTTTCAATACAACTAGAGTATCTTAGGGTTTATCTTGTTCCTTTCCTTTTCGTTTTTGCTCTTCTTTACCATTTTATTTTTCTACGATGATGTATTGCTTGCATGACACTGCGATATGACCTTGATGACGGCATAAGGAGCAATAAACTGGGTGATTCTCATATTCTACGGTCTGCCACACACTGTCCACCTATGGTAGGAGGATTATGATGCAGTCTGGAAGAGGTTTTCCAACATCCACCTCCATGAAAACCCTTGCTCAACTAGGGCGAGTAAGGGTCTCTGTTGTACGGTCTAATTTGAGGGAAGTGCCAATGCTTGTAGCTAGCAAGAATAGGGCGACTTTGTCAAATAAGAAGGAGGGAAGAGCTAGAAATGATACCTAGACCGCTGCTATAGGTGTCTCGCGGGATGGCGCGAAGTCTGATATCCATTTGTAAACACGCATTGGGGCACCAATAATGGTCCAGAGATTCTTGGATCTGAGCCTAAGAAAGTCTTCTTTGGATCTAGGTCGAATCAACAAATGCTTGCCATCGATAACTCCTACCTCTACTGTGCCGCAAAATTTGAATTCTTCTCGGGCTTCCGAATGATATCTACTGAGGGTCTGTTGGAGAGAACTCGCCGATTAACGCGAGATGGAATGGAGCTACCAAGGTGTCGACTTCCGAAGCCGAAAAAGTTATAAAAGGGAATCCTTGAAAACACCAACAACTTTTGGAGGAAAAGCATCTATTGAGGAGGAGAAAGGGGAATGGGGGAAGAGTGGAACTCGGGGATAGAACCAGTCGGAGCGGGGTGCCGAACATCATCTGCGAAGGAGCCGAATATCAGAGCAAGCTCAGATCCAGACGAAGGGGGAGGGTTGCAGGGAAGAGGTGGTGAAGAAATGGTGGGGATGGAGAAAAAGATGGTAGAGAAGGATAGGGAGGGAAGAAAAATAAAAGGGAGAGGCCGAGGGGACCAACCAGAAGATTGCCGGGAGACGGCAATCATAGATTGGGTTCTCCCCCAAAATTGCCTAAGTGGCAAAAGCGAAAGGGAATAATATATATATATATATATATATATATATATATATATATATATATATATATATATATATATATAATATTTTTTAATATTATATATTATAGATATAGTTTAATAATTTAATGAGTTACTAGTAGAAATTATTTATATACTTTTAACTTTAGTGTATATTATCATAAAATATAGGTATATCTAAATAATATAAATTATTCAAAATATTTGTTACTCAATATATATATATATATATATATATATATATATATATATATATATATATATATATATATATATGCGATCTCTTATGGACACAATCAACGCCCTATCGGTGAAGCTGTGGTGGACTCTGGGCACTCATCACACTCTTTGGACTAATTTCTTTCCAGCGAGGTACTTCTCTCGCACACATCCATCCATAGCGATCGCTAACATATCAACTTCACCATGTGGAAATGCCTCCTTATCGGTCGGGCACTTGGGGAAAAATACATGCTACTCACTGTTGGGTCGGACAAGGGAGCATCCATTCTCGAACGCTGGTGTAGGCCGAACCTTCTTCAACCGTTGAATCAAAGGGCAGGAGCTTGCAAGATTAAAGACTATTGCCTTGGAGAGGGGCGGGATTTTAACCTCTTCACTCAGGACTTCGGGCAGCACTCGATGTAAGTACTAAGAGAGAGCAACATTAGCATCTCCTCTAAGGAGGATGGATTCAGTTGGGGCCCTTCTGCAGACGACGTCTTTTCTACAAGATCCGCTTAGAAAATGGCCCTCTTCCAGGCGCTTGGTCCATCGCTCCCCTTCCCTAGTTGGAACCTCTCCACCCCAGCAAAATGGTCGATACTTTTTGGCGTACGCTAGGGAAGAAAATCTTGACGGACGACGTTCTCAAATGCATCGGATCCTCGATCCCTTGTAGATGCTCCTGTTGTCGTCATCCTAAAGAAACCATCGACCATCTCTTCTCTAATAGCACCGTAGCAAAGCAGGTATGGCAAAACTTCCAACGAATTTTCAGAATCATTCACCAGGAAGGCACCCTATATGACTTCTGGCTTGGGGAGGCGGAATTCACCCCCACCTGCAAGACATAGTCTTAGGCGCAATTATTTGGATAATTTGGAAGAATATAAACAAACTCATTTATAAAAATTGCTCCTTTACTCCCACGTAGCTTATCGCAGAGGTCACAAGACAAATTACCAAGGTACTATGCATGTGCACTCATCTCACAACCGAAGCTTAGGTATTGTTCCAAGCGACTGGCAACCATCCCTCATAGTTTTTCTCACACTTTTGTCGTTTTGGTATACTTTTGTCATAGTTCCCCTGTCCGGTCATGCCATCTGTGGCACTTTGTAGCCCGAGACATTCCTTTGCATTAATGAAGATGATTTGCTAATATATATATATATATATATATATATATATATATATATAAACTATTTTTAAATATTATATATTATAGACATAGTTTAATAATTTAATGAGTTACTAGTAGAAATTATTTATATACTTGTAACTTTAGTGTATATTATCATAAAATATAGGTATATCTAAATAATATATTTTATTCAAAATTTATGTTACTCAAAATAAGATATTTATATATACCTATACTTTAGTTAAGATATAGATATATGCATATGTAGGACTCACTAAATGGTTTTGCAAATACTTCTTTTGTCTAGGGGTCAAGAGGAAATAAGTTACCTATTTAAAACAAAAGAAGAATTAATGCTATTATTCTCCTTATTATTTATTTGAAAAAAATAAAAGAAGCAGTAACAACAGGTTATGCATTACTTTATCTTACTTTCTTCTGTATTTTATTTTCTTCTTCTTCTTCTTCTTCTTCTTCTTCTTCTTCTTCTTCTTCTTTATTTTGACATAGAGAGAGAGAGAAGAAGAGTGACGCATGGTAGACGATGGACGGAGTAGCGTAGAGGGCTATGGTTAGCAGGTGGTTGGTTATGACTGCTTTGTCATGAGTGCACGTAGAGTTTGGCATCACGAGTCGGCAGTTTGTGAAATAGGAAGGCCAAGGGACAATAACTGGCATGGTCGGTTTGCAGCTTACGGCTGTCAGAGATACGAGAGGTTCAGGAAGGAGACGGAGTACATAGGAAGAGAGAGGTACATGTGTGCTATTGTAGAAATGAACAGTGGAAATTAATATGGCAGAGAGAGATAAGGTGTTTTGATATGGATGAGAGAGAGAGAGAGAGAGAGAGAGAGAGGGAGAGAGAGAGAGAGAGGTGATATGGGCTTCTTATATAAGTTTTTTCAAAGGATATAAGTTAGTTGGCATTTAGAACCAAGGAATAATGGTGTCATGCTAATTATTGTAGCAAGTTGATATGTATAAAATAATATATATATATATATATATATATATATATATTTCAATTTTTATAAAGAAGACCGTCTATATATATATATAAACGACTTAGCCAACTCATTTTAAATCTTCTTTATAACAATTGAAATATATATATATATATATATATATATATATATATATATATATATATATATATATAGATATAGATACACAAATCAGTAAGATTGATGAAGTCAAAATTAATGCAAAAACATCTAATTGGAAAGCAATAGTCACTTTCATAATCCTCCAAGCTACCAACAAATTAATTATACCATTTGATCCCTCTCTTATGTCAAAATTGGAATAAAATGCATCGTGGTTGGTTTGACCATGAATCAATTGATTCTTTAGAACTTCTTGTTATTTTATTTTATTCAGACATGGATTCGAGAAAAGTTTAGTGTATATATATATATATATATATATATATATATATATATATATATATATATATATATATATATATATATATATATATATTCATACTAAATTTTATATATATATAGAAATATAATAAAAATATTATAATTAGCTTTAATAACATAAAAAACACGTATAAAATCCTAAACGTTCATGTTCCATTTCTAGATATGTGATTTCTTGAGCATACATTGCGTATCCAAGAGGAAAAAAATTATTTATTTTTATTGCTACTTTTGTGCATTGCACTTGGTCATAAGACAACTATTATCCATTACATTACCGCTTGCCTCAGTTTATTCTCTCATCTACTTGTAGAAAAATATTTAATACTTATCACCTAGACACGTATCTTTTTCACATACATATAGACAAAGTACACACCGCATAATTTTTTAAGGGACACATCTGCACTTGTTGGCATATTCAAAAAATTTAAACACTTTGGAGTTTTGTTAATTTTAATATAAAATTACTTTGGTGCCAAATATTATATTTTTTTTATGAATAAAATTATATTAAGTAGAGGGCTGACTGACATATTTGTGTATTTCTACGTAGTGTGTTTATCTCGATCATAGGCCTAGAGTAATATTTAGGTTTCTCAATTTATCCTTTAATGGTATTTCACTACTACTCTTCAAATTTTCATAATGGTTAACAAAATTTTAAGCAAGGAATCACGAGTTTTTTTTTTTTTACCAACAAAGAAATAATTTATTCATATTTGAGTAATTGGAAAGTGTTAATTATATAAATAGTAGTTTAAAAAAAATGTACGTTGCCCTTGTTCGCTACTTCTTTTGTTCCTCATTTTAGTGAATTAATTACCTTCCTTGTTTCCTCCACCCTCTGAACTAACTCCATTCTCTCTCTCTCTCTCTCCTCTCTCTCTCTCTCTCTCCCTCTCTCTCTCTCTCTCTTATTAATTCCCTTTTCTCCCCTCTTCCCATACCTATCTATTACTTCCACTTTCCTCTCTCTCTCTCTCTCTCTCTCTCTCTCTCTCTCTCTCTCTCTCTCTCTCTCTCTCTTTCTTTCTTTCTTTCTTTCTTTCTTTCTCTCTCTCTCTCAGTTGCCTTCAATAATGGTTGATTCCTTACCAATCTCATCAAGGAAGAGAATAAAAAGATCGAAGAAGAAAGCCTCTTCATCAACCACCCTCCTCTCTTACCTCCCCTCTATTGATGACGTGGACAACTTCACATCCCTCCATGAGCCTCTTCGCCTTCATATATTAACCTTGATCCCCTATAAGGCAGCGATACGGTCTGGTGCTCTCTCTTCCCAATGGCGTGACCTTTGGAAGATTAGGTACTCTCATCATCACCCTTGTAAGCTCAATATCCACCAACCCAACTCACTACATGTTGCTATAAGAATCCTCAACTTCTACAAACCCAATATCCCTCTCAATTCCATCCATCTCTCCAATCATTGTAACTCAAATGATCATGGTGACTACCTCCATAGATTTGTTAAGTTAGCTTCCCAACATCATCTTGAAGATCTTAGTCTGGATCTAAGTGATACAACCCCTCATTTTTTTTATTTGGGTTATCATCCGACTTCCCCCATCTAGTCCATCTCTCCCTTATTGGCTTCTTTCTTGCTAATAGTCCTTCCTACTTCAAGCAATTCACTAACCTTGAAGTCTTGAACCTTTATGCCATAAATATCAATGATTCTGCCTTAAGAAGGATTATTTCCTACTGCCCACTTATTAGAACTGTTGACGTACGTTGTTGTCCAGACTTAAAAAAGGTGGTTATTTGGGCTCTACGAACAGGGTTAAATAAATTATCAAATGTCGTGGTAGTTAGATATGATAACGTAGAAGAAGTGAACGTGGGCGCGAATATTCATTTGAAGAAGTTTCATTATTATGGAAAGATTTTGAATGAGTATTGTTTGGAGAACCCGTTGTTGCTGGAGGATGTGTACATGAGTTTCCAAAGAAAGGGAGAGAACATCTTTAGTACTGGTCAGATGGAGAAGCTTGGATCTCTTCGTCTGGTGAGGATATTGACAATTTGCAGTCTTGCCTTTAGGTAGTTTATCCTTCTACTTCTTCAAAAATCTATCCCTCCAAATCTTTCTCCCCCAAGCACAAAACAAAGATACAACATAGACACAGAAACACGCATACTATCATAAATGTACATACTAGCTTATGACACACTAATTTCAAAATTAGGTACTATACTTTTTGATATAGATAATAAGTGCTACAATCTGAAGCTAAACACAAAGATATCTACAATATGCATTTGGATTATAAGTTATCATATGATATGCGTGATAGAAGTTTGTGTGAATTTTTTTTATTTGTAAAATATAAATAACTACAAGTACAATTGAAAGAATTGTTTTTTTAAAATAATAAAAATAAATACATTCTAATCAACAATTTTCTAAGAATTCAAAGCACATGTACATTGTAACTCGTCTATGAAGAAAAAGACTACATTCTTTTATCAAAATCTCAATTACATTTATTACTTAAACAGACTAATAAAACTATTCCTAATCAAATCTATATTCGAGGATGGGCAGACTTAGATGAACGTCAAGAGAAATCACTATAGATTTCCTAGAAGTCATAAATATAACTTAAAAACGTAAACAAGAGAAAACCTATATGAGAGTTCTCCAAGCTTGGGGACAAAGCCACCTTCATGTAGTCGTGGAATTGGTATATCAACAAGCAAAGACGAGTGTAATGTTGTCGTGGATATTAGTGCATGTATGAGTTACCTGGAACCTCAACTACCTATTTTTCCATATGTCAAGATTATCCTTATGGTTTATCCTCATACTTGTTAGTATACTTTGTGGTGATTTACACTTTACTTCCTAAATTGATTAAAAAAATATTCAAAGATCGATTTAATTGACATATTTTAAAACAAAAAAAATGAAGAAAAAAGATATAGTAACTGAGTTAAATTAGAAACTAAAAATGTTTGAGTTTTCGATTGCTATTAAATTAATTTTTCATCCATGCTACAAAAATATGAAGATAAAGCTTAAGTACATAAAGGTAGACTAGTCCCAAAATTTATAGTAATAGATTCACACGTTCTTTACTTTTATAGTATTGTATATGGGTGGGTGTGTATACACACACACACATACACACACACACACACACACGCACACACACACACACACACACTCATATAATATTATACAAGTAAATAACAGTAAATTCATCATCATCATATATATATATATATATATATATATATATATATATATATATGTTGGTTGGGATTTTAATTTTAGAACCCAAGCACATTTTCTCTGAATATGATAATATAAAAAAAAGCATCTAGGGATCCTCCCTTTTTGCATATCACACCAGATCCATAGTCTCCCATACTCTAGGAGTCTAGGAGAAGGTAGCTTTGCTTGCTAGGCTCGACTATGAGAAGATAATATTTGGAGAGTCAAAGTTGAAAAGAGAATACAGTGGAGACGCGGTGGGGCCTGTAACTCAACATATTAGAACATATGGCAACAAACGATGACGTCGGGGGTAGCTGAGTCATAAGATCTATTTCTTCCATTGTTCGTCTCTTTTATTGCTCGATTAAATAAGGAGTCATAGGAGTTAGGGTTCCACGACCATTCGAGGGTCTATTTGTGCTTAAAAAGAACAAAAGAAAAAAGAAAAAAGAAAAAAGAAAAAAGAAAAAAGAAAAAAAAGAATATATATATATATATATATATATATATATATATATATATATATATATATATATAATATATATATGTCGGTTGGGATTTGAATTTTAGAACGCAAGCGCATTTTCTTTGAATATGATAATATATAAAAAATAAAAGTATCTAGGGATCCTCCCTTTTTGCATATCACACAAAATCCATAGTCTCTCATACTCTAGGACTCTAGGAGAAGGTAGCTTTGTTTGCTAGGAATATATATATATATATATATATATATATATATATATATATATCTGTGTGTGTGTGTGTGTGTGTGTGTGTGTAAGATAACTGAGATTTGGAATTGAAGTAGAAGCTACTTGTCTTTCTAGAAAGTTAAATGAGCCTATTATCCTTTTCTTTTTTTTGCATGGATTGTTTCTTCTAACATAATCCAAAAAGTTACACTTTGGTACCTAAAGTATTAATTGGGTGATGTTTTTTTTCTGTAATTTTAGTCCTTATTCTTGTTATAAAAATTCTAAAATTATGTGATTGTCAATTTGAAATATGAGACATTTATTTTTATCTTATTACAGGATTTTATTTTTACGCTGGAGATAATTGGTTTTGTATTATCTTCATACTCTCATAGGCAGTTTTGATGGTAAATAAATTGTCTAACTTTTCTCTTTTGTGTTAACTGGTGGTTTCTAATAATTTGTATTCAATTTTTTTAACTAATTATCTTTATTTTGTTGGTTTGGAACTAACAGGTGTTGTTCTCGGGAGCAAACAGTAATGGGAATATGCAAAGCTTTGACTGCTTGAAAGAGCTTCAATTGTTGATGGATACAATGTCTAATAACAATCTTAACGACATACATGCTTTGTTCCAAATATGTCATTTCCCTACGTTGGAGAAACTCTTTATAGAAGTAAGTATTTAATGCTTTCAACACTAATGATGTAACATATTCTAATCTTCTAAAGATTTCTAATATTTTTATATATATATGATTATGTAAAGCTCCCAACAGCATATGAAAATTTGTATACTACGAACTTATTTCAAGCTCCAGAAGTGGTCCCTCTGCCAGAATATTTTACTAGTTTGAAGACTATAAGGATCAAAAACTTTAAGGGTCTTCAATTTGGGATGCAGCTGGTTGAATTCTTTTTGTTAAAAGCCGTGAATCTTGAATCCTTGATTCTAGTCATACCTGAGAAGGGGATGGAGGATGATTATTTGACTGATGTGCAATGGCGTTCTCATATGGTACAATACTTTTCTACACAGTTTAGTCAAATTCCGAAGTCTTCAATGAAAGCTAGAATTGTTGTATATGAGAATATTGATTCTCTGGCATGTTCAGCTCATGATCTTGTCGACTATAAGATTTAGCATTTTCTAAAAAACTTGTGCTAGTTCGTGTACCCAAACTGTTTAAATCTTCTCTAGTGACAATAAAATTGTGTGTCCCTTTACCAAGTATATTTTGTTTTGGAGATTTGAAAGTATTCAAAATATAGTATTTCCTAAACAATACTATTTATATATCATGTGTGTTTGATTGAATATAGATGTCTTATCAAAGCCTCCTTGATGCATTAGAGACACCAATTTTAGCAAACCTTGATGGAGTTATATGTATTGCTGATTGTATTCATTTCTTTTTGTTACATATATGTTATAATCTGGGTATGTCTATAGTCTAACATTTGTTCTAAGAAAGTATATTATTTATTTATTTGTTATGTAAAAGACAACCTTTTATATGCTACTTCAAATGAAAATTCTAAATTAAGATGGTTTGTTTCATGTCATTCTAAGGATGAATGAGTGTTGGTTGGTTTTGACACCCTAAAATTCTTTGGCGATGTACTTGATCGATTTTTTGGTACCCATAAACAATTCTTATGAAACTTTTATGAAAATTATTGATCTTCCTAGTGAGTCATTCTTATATCTAAGAAACTACAAGCACAACCCCATACCATTAGATTCATTTTATACAGTAAGAACTAGTTTGTCAAGGAAAAAAACAATGAATCCCTCCTTTTTCATCAACTACACTTAATGTACAACTCTTCCAATTTAAGATTCAATGTACAATATTTATTGACACAATGCATGTTCATTATTATTATTTGGACGAGAAGATGCTTTATTATGGTTACTGTATATGCATATATTGTTTAAAATACTTTTATTTCATTGGTGAATTCTTATGTAGAAGACTGGCCAATATCCAAAGGTTAGGGGCCAATTTGGTTTATAGTTTTAGAATTAGATGTTTGCTTTTACTTTATTTATGGAATACTTAGCTTTGCTAGCATTTCAATAGTGGGCACATTTGGCTCTGAATGGAAATGAGGGTCGAAATACTAATAGAGACTTTTCCTAAATTTGTTAGACTAAACTTGGTAAATACCTTCATATTAGTGTAAAAAAAATATGATAGTTTTATTAAATTTATAATCCTTAATATCTATATGATATATGTATAAATGAAAGAGTAAGAAATGGCAATCATTTCTAACTTTTACTATGATTGCTAAGCCTTTATTCAATTGTGTTGGAAAATAAATGAATAAAAAATTTCTCTTGCAAACGCGTTCAACAACAATTAAATTAACAAATATTTTACATTGTGCTTGACTTTACTATAACTTCAATTTTTTTTATTATACGATATATCTAACCATCCAAGATTATAAAACAAGTTGATTATTTTAAGGAAACAAAAATTAAATATTTAAATATTGGAATATGCCTAACATTTTCTCAAATGTATATACTGTGCTACAATTAATCACTAACAACCATAAAAAGTCTTGATGAATGTAGCGAAAAATTAGATATTTTTAACATATATCAACTTTTCATGGTATTGAATCATATTAATCAATATGTTTCTAATGTAATAGAACACTTTTGATATTTGCCTTTAAATATATCCATAGTTCAAAAACTATTTCTACCATTTCATGGAAATTTTCTTATTGTGAATTTTATTTAGTAATTGTTGTTAATACCTTCTTTGAATCATTTTTCTGTAATCTAAGCTTGGAGAAGCAAGAGATAAAAGGACCCTATGGAGATTATGATCAAAAATTCATAATAGAGTCCAACCACAAAGACCATATTTGTTAGCTTCATTCATAAGAGTAATAGATTACCCTGTACAATAGAGTTCAAAATCATCACAAACTTCCCAATTTTCTTTTCTATTTTAATTATCAATTATTATATGATGTTTTATTAACTTTCCACATTTAGAAACATATACATGTATAGACTATAAATGACATATTATATGTCCATGACATCAAAGGGATGAAATTATGGAATTAGAATAGATATTCAATATAATAAAATAGGGCCAATTTAAGGTACCCTATAAAATGAGGCACAAAACAAAGCCATTAGAAGAAATTTCTATGAGTTACGAAGGAAGCTTTGGACTTATATTGTTCATGGGCTGAGAACAAGAGTTTAATTCTATGGGGTCGAATCTTTGGTTGTTCCTCGGCGACTAGATTGATTGTAGGTTCGTTTGAGCTTATAATGTGATGCAAAAAAAAAAAATCATTTGAATACTTTCTCATTTCTCTGTCCATTACATTTAGTGACCACCATCCATATTATTACCACTTGACTCAATTTCTATCTATTTTCTATTTTGAGAAATGGTTATCAAACTCGTCATCCGATATGCATGTTTATCACGTACATATGGGCAAAGTACATGATTCTAACACCCACCAAATTTCAAGATTAAGACATATCAAAGTATGCAAAGGTTTTATGCATTTTAAAATTTAAATAATCAAATATCATATAACTTCACTAACTCATTCCTAAATGATGGCTTATTGTGTAATAAATTAAATTCATAAGCCAAGTTCTTCCACATATTGTTTTAGGTAAAGATATTTAACAAGTATTTCTTCTTTTAGATATATCAATTTTGAAAGTACTATTTGTTTTGTATCTTCACATTAAAAAAAAAAAATTTAATCCATGTTTACATAGTAAAATATACCATGATACTCCTACATGTTTTATACAAATCATATGGTAGTCTTTAAATATATTGTGTGTAGATTTAGGTCCAAGATATCGTTCCTAAAACTTACTTCTTAAATAAAGTAGTGGTGCAATTGGACAATATAAACTTAAAGTACTAGTTATTTGGCAAGTGTGAATATTAATCTATATATTAATAATTATGTTATTTTTTATATATAATATACAATCTTTGAATTACAAATAGTAATTGTTCCTACATCTAGCAAGTAGAAGTGTGGTCTTAGTACAAAAGTTACTTGCAATTATAAGCATGAGTATAATGAGATAACCAAATAAGTGATATCATTCATGTCACATTTATCAATCAAGAGTCACCATCTCATATAAGCTCGTCAATATATTATAAGATTAAAGTAATTTATCTCCTACTTTTATTAGGCAGAGTATGCCATGTTCCTTCATAGTACCACTTCATAATTATTCATTAAGGATTCATGTACAAGTTATTAAAGCCCCATCTACATATACGACAAAAATCTACTTATATCTTGAGCCTCTTTACGCCATATTTGTGTCTCATTGAACTAGACTATCATAGAGAAATTCTCAAATTTAGAAAGAAAAATTATAAGTTCATTTGCAAATTATAAATTATATTCTTAATTACACAAGACATAAAACACTCAATAAAACCCAGCCAATCAACCAGAAGAAGAAATTTGTGTCTCGTTGAACTAGACTATGATAGAGAAATTCTCAAATTTAGAAAGAAAATTTATCTGTTCATTTGCAAATTATAAATTATATTCTTAATTACACAAGACACTCAAGGAAACCCATCCAATCAACCAGAAGAATAAATTTGTATCTCATTGAACTAGACTATCATAGAGAGATTCTCAAATTTAGAAACAAAATTTATAAGTTCATTTGCAAATTATAAATTATATTCTTAATCACACTAGACACAAAAAACTCAAGAAAACCCAGCCAATCAACCAGTAGAACAAAGCCTCTCCATGGTTACCACCCCCTTTAGCCCAAACCTTAATGTTTCTTACTGTATAGCATATCGAACCATCAACGAAAAATCATCCAAGCCCAAATAATATTCTCAACTTAGTTTTGTGAGCAATTTTACCAGGCAAAACAACAACGAGAACTTATCCAAGATCTTAGCCGTTTTTTAAACTCCGTTTGAACCTGGCTGCCTGCCTCCATTCTCTAGCTCCATGCTACACATAAATTATCTTCTTTGTCCCAGACTACTTCCCCCAAAAGCATAGGCATCTTGCTCCCCTATGAAGTTAAATGCCATATTTAGTTTGAGCTCGCCTTTGGTTAGAGGACGCCATATGAAGATTATTTTGGACCGTTCTTTGCCTTTTTAACGTAGACAAGTCCATGAATTCCTTTTCCACCATGATTGCAACTCACCATTACTTTCATAACCTCATGATCCACCACATCTTCAACTTAGGAGCATAGAAGGAATACTCTTCATGTCGAGCTTTATTTCGATTTGTCTACAGTACCGAAACTACCATTGTGACCATAATAGTCAAGATATAACCATTAGGTAAAATTCTTCAGAGCTGAAATCGATAAACTAACCCACAATAGGTAACACTAACTGATCATAACCTCCCCATATGATCCCAAACCCCTAGCGAGCTCCCCATGAGAAAGCAAGTGATCTCGTAATTCCTCAGTAGGGATCTAGCAACAAGAATACCTCCCCAATGATTTCAGAGCATCATTGATAGGAAGATTATAAATTCTTTGAAGAAAATCTCACCACAAAATAATTGACCACATCGACGGAATGCATCCCTTCTAAATTGCAACAAAATTTGGGTTCAAAGGGCGACGAGTAGTAACCACCTACCATACCAAAGATATGATAAATTGCCTTGACTTAGTGCAACTCCATACTAGGGAATCACTTGTCCCTATCAAAATATACAGATCCAATCTTAGCAACCTAGCCATAAACTCCTCGCCAAAATTGATAGATACCCGATCATCGTCCATGTTGGAGTTTTCCTTATGAAATGGCTAGAAAGATAATTCCATATTAGAAAACACTCCAAGTGGGTATCTCAATATAATATCATGCATGGTGTTGAGAGATGCAAATGGGGTGGTGGCCTAAGTGGGTGCCATGTAGAATGGTTTCCTAGAAGGATTAAGTTAAAATATCTCAAGAAAGCATTTATGCTTTTTTTACTCTTCTGGAAAAAATTTCTTAGGAGGTAAGCCCCAAAGGGGCTTAGCAACTCGGACTCAGAATCGAGCAAGGGAGAAGGGCTCTGGTGAAGGGCAAAAAGTGGTGCTTTAATGACGCACTTTATACTTTGTACGTCTGCATCGGTCGTATGGCATTTGTGCATAAATGTTGTGCTCGTTTTTTGTACGAGTTGCATGTGAGGCTATGTGTGGGCTACTCACGTATGTACGTCAATATGTATGCGCGCATGCACTACTACAAGTATACGCATATGAGTCACTCCGTTGTTGCACCTATGTGTGAATATGCAACTGTTGGTGTGTTGTTGTAAGCATATGCGTAAATAGAGCTGGTTGTGCATATATCTCTGCTGATTGTGGGATTTGGACGAATATGGAAAGAATGAGTCAATTATTTAGATTCTATTTTTATGGGATTTAAATTTATTTGATTGCTATCTTTCCAAAATTGGTTGGAGGGCAGCATAGGGTTAGGGTTTCCTCCCTACTCTATAAATACTCTCTGCACGCCTCCTTTAAAAAGTTACTTCAAAATTGAGAGACATAAAAGAATATCTTGTTGTTACAGCCATTGGTGTCTAGTAGTCCATTCGAGTCAGCAACAGAGGTGACAGTGAGCGTTCCTGAAGTTCTTCGTGAACTTGCTGGTTCTTAGGAGCGAATTTTCTAGAGGGCGAATTTTGTTTTAAGTAACAGTGATCCTTATCACCCCAACAAGCTGTATTTTTGTCTTCTTCTACTTATCTCTTCTTCAAGTTGTAAACTTTTTGTCTCAATTGCAACACGTTTGCAAGAAAGAACAAATTTAAGATTCTGGTAGTTGTAAACAAATATTATATTATATTATATATAATGTTTTGTTGGAATTGAGATCTTCAAAGAGCAAACTCATTTGCGTGAAACTATGGGTCTCAACTACAACTTCAGGATCAAACAGAGAGTAGACTGAAAAGTTTGTGTGTATCTCTATTCCTAGTTCTAGTCTACCATCTTTGATCTACCTTGGGATTAATAATCTCGAATCAAGATCCGAATAAGTTGAAGAACAACCATTCAAGTCTTCTTGATATAAGTTTTAACAAACTTGAAAAGTTTGACGGTTAGTACTAAAATATCTGAAAAAAAGATTAGTCTCAACCTTTAACTCATGAACATTAATTACATATTGATAGATACCGAGTCTACACTTTCGGATACTGATAATGCTCGAAGGATTATTTAGGCCACTGCTTTTCAAACAAAAGGGAGGGCAAACAAGAACCTCTGTAAACTATTGATTTTGAATGCTATAAAAGATTTAAGGTGGAATTATACAATAAGACGATCCATGCTAAGGACGACTAAGAGTCTCTAGAAAAGCATTACAAGTCTAATGAGAAGAGATCCAAGATTCATATCACAAACAAGTTCTATAAGATGCAATTTGAGGACTACAAGGTGATGTTTCCTCAAGTTAAAAAAATTCTCAAGTTCATTATGTGGGGTATTGTCTCCAAGTTTCGTCCTAGATGGAACAAGTTTATTTCGGACATATACCAAAGGAAGGTGGAGATAGACCTAGAACTCTTACTGAATGCAACTCTAGAGGGGGGTGAATATAGTTTAACAATAATTACTCTAACAATATCCAATAATCCAAGTCTAATTACTAACAAAAATATTCAACAATAATATAGACAAATAAGTAAAGGGTAATAAGTCACAAACACTAATACCGTGATGTATACTGGAATTTCTTGTAGAGAGAAATCCAGTCCCAGGTAATCTTGTCTTGTGTTAATCTACTATTAGAAAAATTACATACAACACAAGTTTTGATCCGAAGAGCTTGCTTACTTCTTACAGCCACGTGCTTTGATCCAAAAGGCATGCCAACTTCATAATTGAAATGGAAGACGAGACTTAGAAATTTTTAAGTTAATACAACTAGAACAACTTCTAACCAAACTGTACTCTGGAACTTAGAGGGCTTGGTAAGTTATTTGTTGGAGAAGGAAAAGGTTAAAGCTCATAATATATCTCACGTTATAAGAGAGTGAGAATAGATTGATGAGAATGGTATAGAATTCAAGGATATTTAAGGCTTTTTGGATATCGAGTTTGGGCAGAGTTCGGTCACCAAACGTTCAAAAATTCGAATGTTGGCACCGTATTCTCCTGGAGGAACAAGAAACTAGGGTTGCAGGGTCACAGGGACCAAATTTGGCCCGAGTTCGATCAGGGACCAAAATTGGTCCAAATTCTGTCACCCTGTGTCCAGAACTCGGGCCGAACTCGGTCCCTGTGAGTATGGTAGAGTTTGGGATTAGTTCTAGTTTGAGTGGAGTTTGATATATGTTGGCTAGTTTGAGTGGACTTAATCTCATTTAGGTGCCAATGCGACTTCGTCTTACATAAGTACTAGACTCAAATAAAATATCCAAAAAATAAAATATTAAATATATAATGAAATAAAAATAACTAGACATAAACTTTCAGCATTCTTCTTATGAAGCAATAGTAGTAATTTTCTTCTTGTGAGTCAGTTGCACCATATTGCGTTATATCGAATCAAGGTTTAGTTAAATATCAAAATTAAGTTAACCATGATATTGGTACAACAATCTCCCCCATTTTGATAATTGACAAATAGTGACCAAGATGAAAATTTAACTCTGATACAAAAAAATTAATGGCACCCCACAATATATGAGAGCACTTCTGTGAAGTATTGTCTCTTGTATGAAACAACTAAGGAGCATCAGTATTAGGATGTTATCCAATGAGCCACTGAGTATTAGCATGTTCTCCCCATTTGTTATTTCATCGAAATGGATGCCTCGCCATTAATTGTTGAAGCAATATACAAAATAACGAAACAAACAAGAGTTAAGCAACATACAAAAAATGTTTAAGTATAACATCGAATCATATTGTGATGAAGAAAGTATACATAGATATCATTGCAAATTAGAATGTGTACTTACTCCCTTGGATACATTACCTATTATCAAGTCTTCTAGATGATCTACTGTGAATCGTATCTTCTTGGGAAAACTCTCCAGATAGTTTTTTCTAGTAGTTGTATGTTTAGATGATGATTCTTTGTTTGGTGTTACATCAACATCTTCATCATCACTATCATTGGGTACCTGTCTGTTAAGCTCATCAAAAGTAATTATTTATAGATTCATCAACAATCAAAGAATAATTATTAAAAGCTTAAAAAACTTTAATCTTAGCAGCATAGCCAAGAAAAATCTTTTCATCAGCTTTGGAATCATATTTTTCTAAGTTATCCTTGGTGTTCAAAATAAAGCATCTACATCCAAAAACTTTAAAATAGCTAATGGTAGGAACTCTACCTAACCAAGGTTCATAAGGAGTATTCTTTGATATAAGGTGATTAAGAATCCTATTTAAAATATGGCATGTTGTACTTACAGCTTCTACAAAAAAATATTTTAGAAGATTATTTTGATTTAATATGACTCTAGCCTTATCGCCAAGTGTTCTATTCTTCTGCTCCACAACACCATTTTGTTGAGGAGTTCTAGAACAAGAAAATTCATGAGAAAAACTATTTGAATCATAAAAAAAATTTAAAATTTATATTTTTGAATTCACCTCCATGATCACTTCGAATTCGAGTAATTATGAAACCCTTTTTGTTTTGTTCCTTTTTGCAAAATATTACAAATTTAGAAAATGGCTCTTTTATTTTCAAGAAAAATAAATCATGTAAATCTTGAAAAATTATCAATAATTACAAATGCATATAGTTTACCACCAAGAATATTGGCGACTCTACTAGGTCCAAATAAATCCATGTGTTAGTTGAAGAGGTCTAAAGATACTTATAGCATTTATGGATTTAAATAAGGATCTGGTTGATTTGTTCTTTTCATAATCAACACAGACCATATCATTTTTAATTGTGATATATGGCAAGCCTCTTACCAATTTATTTGATGGAAATCTTGTAATTGTGTCCATGTTTACATGTCCTAGACGCAAATGCCAAAGCCAGTTTTCATCTTTCTTGGCATAAAGGCATCTACATGTATTGTTAGTACTTTATGATAGTAGAAAACATATATATATATATATATATATATATATATATATATATATATATATATATATATATATATATATATATATATATATATTGTCTTCCTCTAATACCTTCATTAATAGTCTTACCGCTAGATTTATCATAATAGAATAATTATTTTTATAAAGTTAATACCATAACCATTGTCAGCCAAGCGACTAATGCTTAATAGGTTATGTTTTAACTCTGTTAATAGACAAACATCCTTTATAACAAGAAAACGAGTGATACCAACATCGCCATTACCTATAATATGACTTTTTAAATTATTACCGAAGGAGACTTATTCTTCTTTTTTTATTGATACTGTTGCAAAAAGGGTAACATCACCAGTCATATGTCGTGAGCAACCGCTATCGAGGATCCACTTGCTTTTAGTATAAGAGGGTTAGTCCACCTACAACATAAGTTGAAGATGTAACCCTTGGTACCCATTTCTTTGAGTGTCCTACATTATTACTCTTTGGAACCCACATATAAACATTCATATCAACTAACTTTCTAACTCTACACTGAGGTAAAATGTTTCCTTTAACACCATAGTAATGACATGTAGCATAAACATTAGAGCTAGGTGCAACATTTTCAAGATGTACAATGTTGTGATATGGCCTTCGTAGATACTTGTAATAGAAAGCATAGTTACTTAAAGCTTTAACCTTGATTTCTTGTGTTTTGTTGTGAGTGATCTTGTGTTTAGTCACATGTCTCGTGTTAGATTAAGTTGTAGGTTGTATTACATATTTCTCTAATCTAATCTCTAACTTTTTAGAGGTGGCATATACATTATTGTATTTGGCATTATGTGAATCTATTCTTTGTACATCTATGTTACATTTTTTCTTTCATGACTCATAGAGTTTATTAAGTTTTGCATTCTCTTGTGTACTCTTATCAATACGTTCAAGAGCATTATGCAAACTCAATTTCAAAGAAGAAATTTCATTCGTGTCACTAGAAGAGGTTATATCATTAAATAAGGAAGAAAGTCTTTCAATCTCAAGCTTATGTGCTTAAATCTTTTTCTTAGCATACTTGTATTTCTCTCTAAGCTTTTTACTATCTTCAAAGAGATTATTGAAAGCATCAGAAATTTTATCGTAAAAAAATTATTCATAAAGAGGATTAGTTGTTACCTCATTAGTCAATGCCATTAGGCACATGTTGGTAGCATTTCGAGGACTTTCTTCTTCTTCTTCTTCTTCTTCTTCTTTCTTCTTCTTCTTCTTCAAAAATGCTTGCCTCACTTTCGTGCCATATGCTCGTGTTTGCATGCTTACGTAATGATGATTCTTTGCTAGTGCATTCATAACGGTTCCCCTTATTTGCTATAGAAAACTTATTCTTTATGTGGCCTATCTTCTTGCAGTTGTAGCATATAAGTTCTTCTTCTTTGTAGTCCTTCTTCTTTTGGTTTGATTTCTTAAACTTCAAGAATCTTTTGAAGTTCATGGTGATTAGGGCTAACTCCTCATTGCCTGATTCACCATCTTCAGTATCACTGTCAGAGACCTTCTTGTGATGCCTTTAAGTGCTATAGATTTCTCCTTGGGCATTGATTCTTCTTGTTCCATGAGATCAAGTTCGTCCGTCATAAACTTTTCTATCAGTGTCTCAAGAGTTATGATGGTGAGGTCATTTTCTTTAATAATCATCGTTGTTTTAGGGTTTGAGTTCTTGGTGAATCCCCGAAGTAGCTTGCGTATCTTTTCATCACTGATGTACTCATTGCCAAGAGAACCAAAATGATTAAAAATATCAAGGAAAAAGATAAACATCTGTGTGATAGTCTCATTAGGCTTCATTTTGAATGCCTCATAATCTTGTGTCAATCTACTGATTTTGGATCCCTTCACTTGTGAAGTTTCTTCATGAGTGACTTCAAGAAGTTTTCAAACCTCGTGAGAATTGGTACACATAGGGACTATTAAATTCAGTTCTATCTATTACAAAGAATAAAGCATTTGTAACCCCTTGTTTTCGAAAATTCAAAAAATTTAAATTATTTTTTGAAATCATTTTGGAAAATAATTTATTCTTTGTTTTATAATAATGGAATTATAAAAGTTGTTTCAAGTTTTAAAATATTGGTTTTAACTAATTGGAGGAGGAGATAACCTTCTAAAAGGATCCTTTCCACCCTCATCTATTCCCATTTGAGGAATTTACTTTTGTGTCAATCTATTCTTGGAGAGCAAGCTCTCAACCTCCTATTTAAGGAGAGCCTCACCTTTGTTATTTCCAAAGTATTTCTAAACCAAATCCAATTTCAAAGATCCCACTATTCCAAACCAAAGCCATTATCACCACCACCAACGATTCACCACAACCATCAGATCTTTGTCCGTGCATCGTGTCCATGTCCAATTCATTATCTCTTATCTATTTATATCCACTAAATTATTTATGTCCGATACCCCTGACACGTTCACACTTCACAACACTCCTATTTTGTCTGTCTAACACAACTAGACAAACACCAGAGAAATACCCAAACCCTAGACCTGGCCCTAACCTTAACCTTCCGTCGGAGCTCTTCCGACCAATCAAATCCAGCCGAGTTCCATGATTGCTCATTTTGGCAACTCCTCGTGGATCCAGTGCCATATCGAATAATCCACCGCCTTCCGGAGCAGCTGTCGTATCCTCTGTCCTCCACCTCTACCTGTCGCATCGATCAGCCCCGTAGTCTCCGGGTGCCTCAGATACGGAGTTGAGGATTTGATCTTCTTATCCACTACCGCAGTCGCATCCTCGACTAACGTCAACCTCCAGCCTGTTCAACCGCTTCCCCGTGCATGGGCACACTCAGGATCGGCCTTCTCGCTTCCTCTTCTGTGCCACCTACGTGATCTGGCCATCTTCGCCATATCTCGACCCCAACCGGTCGCCCATGATTCACCCACCAGATCTCCTCCGCACCGGCACCAAGCAACATCGACCACTCTAATTCGGAACCCTCTGAGCAGCCTTACTCCCCTTAATACCTGCACCACCCTCCATCTCAGTCTCCACCTCGGCGAGTGGTTATGGTGTTTGGTGGAAGTTTCGGTTCTCACTGTAAGCTTTATCCTCTCCTCTTTTCCTTTTTGAGTTCTTTCTTTCTTCTTTAAATCGTTGATCAGAAGTTAAGCTATAAGTATACTGTATATATATATATATATATATATATATATATATATATATATATATATATATAAATTTTTTTAAATAGCAATGGATAAAATAATTATTAGTCTTGGAAATAAAGTAAATTATTGGGTTAATTACATATAATAATAAGCTTTTATAAGAATTATAGATTTTATTAAAAATATGTCAACATTCTAAATAGTTATTATAATAAATAATTTATAAACAACTCTCATATATAATAGAATTTCTAATGTACACACACACACACACACACACACACACACACACACACACACATATATATATATATATATATATATATATATATATATATATATATATATATATATATATATATATATATATATATATATATATAAGCAACTTGTGTAATTTTTCTGTGATCCACATTTATCCATTTTTCATGATTCGTTATTCGATCTGATTGCTAGCATGTCATACACTTCACGTACGATGTGCAATATTTAGTTTTGTTTTCTTGTGACACGTTTATTAATTTTAGTGATTTAGTTTACTTATATGTTGCTAGTCCATGTTTTTGTTTTATCTTATTTCTTTGTTTCATTACATGATGTACATTTACCTGTTAGATTAGTTTACATATTATACAGTACTCATCATGAAAGATTTATACTTCTATTGCATATTTTTCGTACTTTGTGACAGTCCTTCCTCCGCTCTGTTTGCTATTGAAGTAAGTTTGGGAAACCTTCGTTTAATAACAAATAAAAAGTACAAAGAAATGCTAGACAGAAAATTAAAGTATAATATTTTTGATCTGGGTAATGTGACGATGGAGATTGAGTACTACAGCGATTCTTTTACTCCGTTGACTGTCCGATGAAGGAATGCAGATGCTCTCTTCTATCTTCTCTCTCCAAAGCTTTTGTGTACGTACGTAGCTCACCTGGAGAAGTATGGTCTCTGAAGCAGAAAAAATCAGCCAATGGAACGTCCAAGTTGCCCCTATTTATAGCCATCATGTTGGTGGGATATAGGTGCCGTATATGCTTCTGTTTGGTGGCCGCAGTAGGATCCTTCAACATAATGCGGTTGCAACAGTAGGCGCATATTATGGGCAGAATGCCACGTTGACATCCTTAACAGGATATAGTTGAGTCCAGGCCAAGATGCCATATGGACGTTTGTTACGATTTGCGGTTGCTGAAGATCTGGACGATTCTCGTCTTTTGTTTGCGTGACTTGGTCAGCTTGATACGTAGCCCGCATTTAGTTGTAGAGAATCACTTCTGTCACAACAGAAAGATTTTATCTCTGGGAACTCTGCCATATTGGATGCATGGAGTCTGGGACGCATAAGACGCATGTAACGCATGGAGTGTGGAACGCATGGGGCCAGAGACATATGGAACGCATAGAGTCAGAAATGCATGGGGCCAGAGACACATGGAAGACATGGAGTATGGAACGCATGAGGCCAGAGAAGCATAGCACTGCATGCCTGTCAGGAGTAAAGTTTATGCTAATGTGATGTTCTGTCGTTTAGCATGCTCACGTCTTTTGAGGCATTCAGAAAGTCCATTTTGTCATACATAATATTTGTGTCAGGCCTTTATGTAGCCATTATTGGGGCACATGTATGCTTGAGGTAGTAGTGGCGTATGGCACTGTTGGCACATTCGGACACTAGTTACTTAGTGGCGCATGACACTGCTGGCACATGGGAACACTAGTTACTTAGTAGCACATGGTACTGATGGCACTTAGGAACACTAGTTATGAAATGGTTAGCGCATAAAAATGGATCATTATGGCGTTGGGGGCTTGATTACTGTGGCACTTGCCCTTTGATTACTAATGGCGCATGGTAGCTGCTTTTCTGGGCCGCATAGTCGTTATGCGGCCTCATTTCTTCTAAGTCAATCTTGGAGCGCATGTTTGTTGGACGCATGGATCTAGATTTTCTATGCTTCTAGAAGACCCCCTTCAATGTTTTCAAACTGATAAGTTTGGAATACTTAAAAAAAGAAGCATAAAGGAGAAGACCTTGGGCCGCATCTGTGTAACATGCCGTATAGGCACGTTGCCGTATATGCGCTTCCACCAGGCTATCAGATCTTTAAATGTTAAGATTTTGCTCGATCTTCGAGAATATTTCTTAGGGATTCTGAGTCAACGACAGTTTTTGAGTAGATAAATAAGGATTACGCAAATCGATGCATCGGGTTTATCCTTATAACTTCCTGGTTCACCGCTTCGATCTTCTCACATCCTCTAGGAGCCTATTAATAGGAAGGCTAGGAAGGAGAGAGAACTTTTGTATCTCAGCTTTCCCCTATTTTGTGAAAGAAGATGCCGAGGGTTATTCTCTATCTCATCGACGGGTTTGTCAAGAGCGATGTCGAGCCGTGGGCCCCTAATGCTGGCATTCTTTTTGGAGGTAGGGGTGTGTCATGATGGCAGGGACATAGAGACACAAGAACATGACCTCATAGCGTGGATAAGAAATTATCTAAAACACGCTCGTGCCCCCACACAATTCTGTCGCATGGATGAGCAGTCATCTCCAACTTGCACACAGAGCCTATATGTCGCTTGGTCGCATGAATGGGAACTTATCTGCCGCATGCATGCAGAGCCTATCTGTAGCTTTGCCGCATGATGAGGAATCATCTACAATTATGCATGTAGAGCCTACATGTGGCTTGGTCGCATGGATGAGAACTTATCCACAACATGCACGTAGAGCCTATTTGTAGCTTAGCCGCATGGATGAGACCTCATCTTGCTTATGCGTGCGGACTTAGCTATCTCGAGATATCCCCTCCTGCATGTGGCTATGACTTGGAAGCGATATTCGGCCGCTGTCATTTTTGCAATCTTCGTTGAGATTGATATATGTTCTTTTTATGCTGGTTTTACCGCCCTTCTCGGTGCCTATGATGGAGTATGGAATGATATCATAGAACCCGTCATTCGAATAGAATGCCAACCTTACGCGACAGTTTTTTGCTAAGAATTAATCCAGGAAACTAGGGTGAATATCCTACGTCATGCGTAGAGCTGTCCCAGTTTATGCAGCGTTTTACCTGTATTTCTTCCCTTTATAAGGCTTGCTACCGGCCGGAGGCATGCGGTATGGATGACAATATTTGGATAAATTTTTATTCCTGTCTTCGGTCTTCCCGCATGGCTGTAGAGCACTAGCTTCTGCTCCTCCCTTGCGATCCATCAGTATGGATTCTTTTTCATGTACTGAGGTTTATACTATGGAGGGATAATCCAGAAAGCATTGAGCTCTGCTGCTGGCTCTACTTGTGTCGGTAGCAAAACAACACGTAGGGGCGCCTCTAATGGAAAAGGTTTGTGTTAGCGAGACTTAATAAAAATCCTTAAAAATGGGTTTTTTTATCATATGTACTCAATACCTTAAATACTAATAAAAAACCCTTAAAATAGATTTCTATCATATTTACTCATGATCTTGAATATTAATCAATAAAGTCTCTCATTTTTCAGAATTTCCTCTTTGTATTTGTCTTATTGCATGCTGTTGACTTTGGGTATTGTGCTAGAGGTAATGTGGACATAGCAAAATACCACAGTTTGTTAAGGATATCCTACTAGGGGATCTTTGGTGGACCTATTACCTTTTGCGCACTTGGGTGCAACTAATAAGTTTGAAGCAATAAATCCTATTAGAGGTGATATAGACGTGATAGGTTTTGTGGACTTATTACTTCTTGCGCACTTGAGTGCAAGTAATAGGTTTGAGACAAGCCCTGCCAGAGGTGATATGGACGTGGCAGGTTTTCTGGATTTAACACCGCTGGCTTACTTAGACTTAAGTACGGGTGATAAGTTTAGATGACGACTGATGTAAAAGTTATTATAAACGTGACAATCGATAGTCATATAGAGAGGTTTGCTCAGAGGTAAAAAAGGACATAAAAAATCTATTGGGGAGGATGTGAGGATGATAGCTCAGAGGTAACATGGACGTAAGCTAAACGATAGTCATACGAAGTGGTTAGGTACAATCATAGTATTTTTGCAGAAGAAAAAGAAAATAAGCCAGAGGTAATATAGACATGGCTGTTTTCTTTGGATGGGGAACATGGTCAGCTCATAGTTTAGAGATAATATGGACGTGAACTATTTGCTTTTGTTGAGGACATCCCACTGGGGATCTTTGGTAGACATATTACTTCTTGTGCACTAGAGTACAAGTAATAAGTTTGAAACGAAACCATATCCGAGGTGATATGGATGTGATAATTTTTGTGGATCTATTACTTCTTGCGTACCTGAGTGTAAGTAATAAGTTTAAGACAAGCCTTGCCAGAGGTGATATGGACATGACAGATTTTAGGGACTTAACACCGCTGGCATACTTAGAGTTAAGTACGGGTAAAAAGTTTAGGTGACGACCGATGTCAGAGGTATTATAGACGTAACAATCTATAGTCATGTGGAGAGGTTTTCTCAGAGGTAAGAAGGACATTGCAAACCCTGTTAGGGAGGATACGAGGATAATAGTTCAGAGGTGATATGGACATGAACTAATGCTCAAGTGAACCGATTGTGAGTGGTCAACCCAAAAGTGTGGATAAACCTGAAGGTTGATCAGTTGGGGATCTTTTCGAAGATCCACTATCTGTTGCGTATTCAGGAGTCCTGAAAATAGACAGTGGCTTTTATCATATTGTTCTTACACACTTTCTAGGGATGAACAACGGGGAATATACACTGTATATTTTGGTTGTCCAGCTGATAGTAAAGGGAGTACAAGTCTAGCTTATACATAGTACTTTTTGAGGAACTTGTCGTTGATAGACATCATGAGCAAGTCACCATTAGGTTTTGTGAGCCGGTAGGCGCCGTTGGAGAGCACTGACTCCATAATGAACGGGCCCTCCCATTTAGGTTAGAATTTACCAGCCGTCTTATGGGTCATAACCATCGGTCTTCTTACTGTCAAGATGAGGTCACCTACTTGGTAAGTCCTCTTCTGGACCCGTATGTTGAAGGCTCCTGAGAGGCGTGCTTGGTATAACTCAATATGTTGTTGAGCAAAGAGACACTTCTCGTCGAGTGCTTCCAACTCTTGTAGCCTTCGGCGGTGATTGTCATCAACGGTCAATCAGTTGGAAGAGACACTCGGAGTGACATAATTTGGACCTCCAGTGGGAGGACCGCTTGGCTTTCGTAAACCAAGGAGAATGCTAGTAGGTATCCGGACTGTTGTGCGATAGGCCCAGAGATATTCACCCATCTTTTTATTCTAGTCGCGCTTATTGGATGACATAAACTTCTTGAGTAGCTTTATGATGGTCTTGTTGAATGCTTTCGCTAGACCATTTGCTGAACACGAGCAGAGTGTGAACACGAAGTACACGATAATTAATACCCGATACACATAATAAAATACATGTGAAGGAGTACCCGTTGAACACGGTAAGAGATAACATCTCCAGATAGGATCTATTTAGTACCAGTCCGTGAAACTACTGTGTCAGAATCAAGTATACAATTATAGAATATGTGTTTTATGTACTATAATAAAATAAAAACAAAACAGAGAAATATACTCGCCTCTGGTCCTGAGCAAAGGTGTATCTCGATGCCCAAGCTGGTGTCATACATTCCTATTTAAAAAATATCATGTTAAATGGTGTAATAGATGATTAAATGCTGACATGAACTAAAACATGCTTCTAAGTCCATTTCTAGCTAACTAAGTCATACTAGGCTTATACTAGTTGATACTAGGACAACTAAGGTCATTACCTTAAGGTATTAGCTATAGTAGCTATTCACACTAAGGTATCTATATATAACTTATAAATGTATTTAGGGATACCCAATATCTAGTATCAATATCTAGTACTAACCTTAACCCAATCCTAACTTGATACTTCGTATCCTAATATCACTTCTAGGATAAGACTCCACATCCCACTAGCACTACCCTAGCCCTTGGTATCAGTCCCTTGATACTCATACCATCACATAGTGCACCAACCTCTCACACCCTCATCTACCTACAACAGTTGGTAATGTGCATGCTAGTACACGCTGCATACTCACATAGGTACAATAGTACATGTTGTTGCTGTGTCCCTGTTTTATTACACTTGCTGCCTGTTGTTGCTAATGCAACTAACTCCAGGTTGCCACAGACCTGGTAGTCATCCCCATAATGCACTGGAATGTTAATACCTCTCCTACTCTAGGTGCACCTTTGCTCCAACTATTCTCAATACTGTACTTAGACACTTACCCCTACTGAATCTGATATTACTATTGAGTTTACATAGCCTTGCACTAAGAAAATGCTACATGCTTCTATTGACATCTCTTATTAGCCCACACCAACCAATACTCCACTTAACTTATGTAACTACTGCTAATTACACAACAACATAGTTGCTGAGCAATTGTTGATCCTAACTACTAATGCAACTACTAATTTTACCTAACTCCAGGTCTGTCCTAACTTAAGGTTTGTTTCATATGGCAACATCCACTTACTGGCCTCCTAACCCGACCCCAAATGCACTACTGATCCTATGAGTTTCTCACTAATGTCCTTCATTCCTACTTATACACCATGATGCCTACTCTGATTCTCTTGTATCAGAGTTCTCTCACCCTCACAAGCCACTACAACATCAGTATAATGAACACTGATGTTATGTTCTACACTTGTATCAGACATCTCCCCCCTTACACTGTCACTTCACCACAGTCTCAAATAAAACTCTTATCTGGAACCACTTCCCCCCAAAGTCATAATACACAGATACACACAGGGTCACTTATGTTCTAATACTATTGTATCTGGTTTTAGTATGATACAGGTAGCCCCCTTGCTCCCAAATAGCTTGCACTCTACCATATACTCTAATATTAAGATGTATCAGATATCTCTCAACACCATCCTCATATATCATTTTTCCACCCATATTCCCTGGCAACTAGTGCTACTACCATGGCTGATATCATGTTCCCCTCCAACATTGATACCCAAATTTCAGTTCCTACTCGAGCCCCTCTATATCTGACCTAATGCTTCAACTCTTCCTTTATTTGCTATCAAGGATGTTGCTGTTCTTGCAACTTATTGTTGCTGCAGTTGCTACTGATATCGAGCAACCTACTCCTATTTCTCTAGTCCAAATAACTCCAGTTAACATTTCTCCCTCCTTACTATACTTAATACACTCCTTTACACACCTATATTCACCTCTGATGCACCCCATCAGTGGCTGATACACACATCAGTCAGTGACTTATATACATATCAGTGCTTCAGCTATATACTACTTCATAACTGATACATATACCACCCCCACTCACTATATTTCTACTACCTACCTGCACACACACATACACACACACACACACACATACACACACACACACACACACACACACACACACACACACACACACACACACACACACACTACTGGAGGCAGTCCACTCCAACTTGTGTGCAATCCAATTGAGCACAGATACAAAATACATATATATATATATATATATATATATATATATATATATATATATATATATATATATGCATACCTATACAGTATATATCATTTGATCAAATATCTGATAGGATATACATGTATACACTATGATACTATTCCATTCAAGTTCCATAACTCAATTCTCCATAAATAATCATTCTTATACATCAAATACCTTATAATTTAACTAATACAACATGCTACGATGAGAAATGAAGAGTAATTGTGCAAAACCCCTAAAATTGGGCCCCGTATCGCACCGTATCATGAAATACTATGATACGGTCTACACGTATCCATTTATGGACACATACCTAGTTCCATAACTCCGATCTAAGTCTAATTAGATCTAATTGGTCTCATGACACAATATTTATGTATCAATCTCGTAATTCTCCCAACATGCATACAAAATACCACATAGAACTCACAATACATAGCCAATTAGCCTAGAACTTGTTCCTATAGGTAGCCCTATGCCATGGGGTCATTCCTAAAGGTCAAATACATGATTAAGAAGCTATAATAAGAGCAAAATTTAGGAATTACCAATTGGGAGATGGATTTCTAATAAAAATATAATTGGACATGATCCGGACACGATCTCTAGCTCCAAAGCTCCTCATCCTTGTGCTTCTTGCTTTTCCAAGCTCTAAAGCTCCAAGAGTGATAAATTTGAGAAGGAAGTGGAGGTGAATTGAGTATAAAATTTATGGAGGAAAAAAAAGAAATTAGGGATCTAGAATTTTTGATCAAAAATGAATGCAAATAAGGAGAGAAGAGGAGAACCCTATCTAATAGTGGCCGGCCACTTCTCCCCTTCCCTAAGCAAAATAAAATGCCCAAGTTACCCCTACATGGTAAATTATGTTAATACCAAATTTTAGAATAGGGGTATTTGTGTCTTTTTATTATTTAATTTAATGTGTTATTATTGCATGATATTTATTTATATTTAATTGCTGTGATTTTATTGATTGTTGTACCTTATTGTTTCTTCGATAATTGGAGTGCTACACTAACCATTGTCTTTCAACAAATTTTACACCCTTGTCCTAGATATGCCAGCCTTCTATTTTGATCCTTGTGTAACTCATAACTATGCCCTTTTATGCTTCAATTTAGTCGCCCAACATTCGTCGCAAACAATATATTTAATTCTAAATAAATCCAACTTTACATCTTTGTGCGTTCCAATCAAAATTGGAGACACAATCTCGACCCACTTTGTGCAACCCAAATTATGATAATATTTTATTTTGAGTCTTCTATATCCATGATACTTGTGTCCCACCTAATTTTAACCCTATGTACTACTAATTAATTTTAGAACACCAATTATATTAATTTTAATTAAATTAATCCAAAAACCCCACTTTGTGTAATTTTCTAATTGTTGGGGACTTTTTTGCAAAAGTGCATTAAGGTGTCCACACCCCATTGGACCCAACACATAAAATAACCCTATTTTCTTTCATTGGTCGGTCATGTGATTTTTTCCATAATTTTGGAGTGTGTAACACTCAACCTCAACCCCTCATCAAACCTTAGCCCTCCATTTTTTAAACAAACCAAATCCTAGCCCTTTAAAATATCTACATGAAAAATGAAACCCAATTCCAAGGATGTTGACTGGCCCAACTTTCTAGGTCAACCTCAACCCTACTTCTTTACATATAAATATAACTTTTCCTTATTTTTTCATTCACCTAAAACTTAACCTAGCCGAACCCCTCATCCCCCTCTACTGTTCATCTTCTTCCCTGTTCCCCGCCGACCGGAGCAGTCCATGTTCGGCCACCCCGACACCGCTGAACCACCAACCCGCCTGATCATAACCACTACCGCCGAGTTCTCGACCAAGCAGCCCTCGTCTGAGCCCTTCCCAACCGCGACCATCAGCCCCGTCCCGCCTACACGCCATCACCAACCGGATCTCGTCGGATCCCTCACTACTGACATCGCCATTAACGCCGATGCCATTCTCCTCCATCGACACCATCTTCATGACCCTGCTGAGCATCAGCCCGTCGACCTCACCTGTGCCGCCACCGTCGTTTCCCCTCGATGACTGAACACCTGACTGTACCGAGCAGTCCTCCGCCTGATCACCCGCCTGAACCCGACTTCCCTCGACACTGAACCGACGACCCCTCGATGACAGCAATACCCTCCCCCCTCACGACTCACCTGAGCAGCGGTCGAGCCTCGCCTGAGCAACAATAGTAGCAGGAGCAGTCGAGCCTCTCCGTGACACAACCGAGCGCCACCTCAACGTCGAACACCCCCTCGTTCACGTGTGTGCAGGTTCGGTTTGTTTCCTTTCATGTTGTGTATATGTATGTGTGAATGATGTTAGGATTTTAGAGTGTTGTGTCATGACAAGTTCGTTAGATATTCATTGCAAGAGACCACGCAAATAAACCCAACTCGTATGCGTATACGTACGCGTATGTGTATTATAATCAATTTGGTATATATATATATATATATATATATATATATATATATATATATATATATATAGAAACATATATTGTGTGGGAATTAAATGCTAATACTAGATATGACTATATATGTATTTATACTATATGACCCTAGGTTAACTGTGGATTTTTCCGTATAATTGCATATACTACATGACCCTGAGAATTGTAAGTTGACTGCCTTATATACACTGACGTACTGGCTAGACATATGATAGTGAGTGGCTGTCTGATTGCACATCAATTGAGACATGACACCCATGCAATTAGACGTGCGCGTGACCCTACTAGATGACCAGTAGCACCCCTAGCATAGTCTCTGAGTTCAGTATATTTATGATTGTGTGTATGTTAGTATATCGACTGATTCTGTATTATCATTAAATAATGTCTATAGGACTGTTGGATTATTCAGATAAGACCTCAGAAATAGGACATTAGTATTGCCAGCAGAGGACCACAGGCGAGTACATTCTCTGACAGTTTTCATTATGTTGATTATCTCTATGATTCTAGTTGTATAGCGTATATGATTCTGACACTATATATACACGAGTTGGCATCATCGAGACCGATCACGAGGTATCGTGATTGGAATCCATCGTGCTAGCTGGGGACGGGAAGATATTAGTAGCTTATGTGATCATACCCAACTCTACATGCATCATAGCTCACCCACACCTCACGTCGGTGCAGCCTGACCATTACGTGCCTCATAGCCTGTTACATATGATTAGCCTGACTATTGCTCGTATCATAGATATCCGGATGGTTAGCCTGACCTTACATGAATCATAGCTAATCATATGTAACAAGCCTAATCAGTCCCAAGTCGATCACATGATATGCTGATGTTTCACACACTTAGCTAGATAGTCTATACATGTATCTCTAGTTTATTGATCTAGCATTTCCCTATGTTCTAGTTATTGCTCTAGCATTCACTTATATTCCAGTTTATTGTTCTAGCATACACTTGTATTTTTGTTCATTGCTAGTTGTACCATTGATGATAACATGATCTCCAGTATTTCTATTTCCAGTATTTCGTTATCTCCAGTATTTCTTATTGCCAGTATTTATATCCATTTTGTATTTTTTTATACTGTATTATAGTTTTTGTCAATATATGTAGAACTGCTGTTAGTTCTTGTACTTCGCTCCAATCCTGACTGGATATTTTTCCAGCGGATCTTGAGGACTTCTGTCCTGCACACTATGGACTAGGTATAGATGCAGACTACACACTAGAGATCTTAGAGGAGTCCCTTCCCTTAGAAGAGGCATTACCTGCAGCTATCTAAATAGCATTATTTTATGCATTTTAGTTTATGTTGAGACTTATATTAAGTTTAAATTGAGACTTGTGGAGACTTTTTATGTTGGACAGCTAGACTGTGGTTTATCTCTATTTTGAGACATTGTGTTTGACTATGTCATTCTTTCTTATCTTTTATCGTGCCATTTATTCTTATAGTTATTGTGATTGAGTATACATTATGAGATATTGAGAGATGTTTATTTTATTGTACTCCGTATGGAGTTGATATCATTGATAGGTTGTGAGTTATGTCTACTGTATTATTGAGACCTAGACAGCGTTCTACCGCCGATGCTGTGGCATAGGCTGGACGTACCCACGACTCATGCCCAAATTTCGGGTACAGGTTGTGACAAATTATGAGGACTAATTAAGGGTGGTTATGTTTGAAAGTCTCTAATTAATTGTAATTAAACTAATTCTCGTTAATTAATTAATGAGAAGGTCTAATGGGCTTGGGTACAAGTTGGGTTCATTATTTGTCATGAAAAGTCTAAATATTGGGCTAGTCTCTCTAATAAAAATAAATAACACAAGTCTCTAATAAATAATTAATACAAGTCATAAATAATTATAGCTCAACTTATTTAATACAAGTATCACATTAATATTCAATATTTATTCCTAAAATTAAATACCCATGACAAATTACCAAACTACCCATAGCTGGAAAAGTGAGGTTGACAATCCTACCAACCTTAGAAAAATTTTGGCCTTGAAATCAAGGAAGAAACTAACTATCAATAGCAATCAATACAAGCAAGAAATAATTATACCTCATGGCTAAAACAGACAAGGATATCGCTCGCACATCTCGGCCTCTTGCTCCCAGGTACTCTTTCCTGGCGAGTGATGCCTCCATGCGACGCGCACCAAAGGAATCGTCTAGTTCCGTAGCACCTTCTCCCTGTGGTCCAAAATCTCTGCGGGCTGTTCTGGATAGTTGAGCGTCGGACCAACCTCGATCTCCAAGTGATCTAGTACATGGCTAGGATCTTTCACGTACCATCTTAGCTATGACAGATGAAACATATTGTGCACTCCCTCTAATGCAGGCGACAAGTCTAGTCTATAGGCTACTGTACCGACCCTCTCAAGAACACCGAAGGGTCCGATGTACCGCAGACTAAGCTTTTTGTCTCCACCAAAATGAATTATGCCCCGTGTCGGAGAAATCCTCAAGTACCCAGATCGCCAACCTAACACGAAACACAGCCTTAACACTCTAAATAAAATAAGCAATCACAAACAATACAAAAATAATCTATACCTCAAACTCCAATGGTCTCCGGTGACTATCGATCCAATGTCGCTGTCTGTCCTGCGCCACCAGAAGTCTATCCTGATGAGATTTACCTTCTCAGCTGCATCCACGACCATCTTAGGTCCGAATAAGGCTCGTTCACTAACATCATCCCATGATAACGGAGTGCGGCATCTCCGTCCATATAGCGCCTCAAATTGTGACATCTCGATACTGGCCTGGTAGCTATTATTGTAAGAAAACTCTAGGTAAAGATGATCCTCCCAAGAGCCTCCATAATCTAAAACACAGGTGCAAAGAATATCCTTGAGAGTCTGGATAGTCCTTTCTGACTGCCCGTCTGTCTGAGGATGATATGCGATACTAAACTTGAGCTGGGTGCCGAAGCTAGCATACAAACTCCTCTAGAATTAGGATGCGAAGCGACTATCCCGATCCGAGACTATGCTCACATGAATTCTATGCAATCTGACTATCTGATGCATATATATCTCCACGAGCTTCTCCGTAGACGTTCTTACTTTAAATGGAAGAAAGTGGGCCAATTTGGTCAACCTGTCTGCGATAACCCAAATTGCATCTTTACCTCCTCGAGAACGCGGAAGACCTGAAACAAAGTCCATCATCATATGCTCCCACTTCCACTCTAGAATGGGTAAAGGCTGTAGCAATCCACCCGCCTCTGTCTCTCTGCCTTTACCTGATGGCGTACCAAGCATCTGGATACGAAGCTAGCCACCTCCCGCTTCATACCATACCACCAAATATGCTTTTTCATGTCCCGATACATCTTGTTGACATATGGATGCATAGAGTACTGAGATCGATGCGCCTCCTGAAGAACCTCCTCTCGTAATGCTCCACTCGGAACACACAATCTGGTACCGTGCCACAATGATCCATCATCTACAATATTAAAGTCCTCTGTCAATTTCATCCAGACCTGTGCACTGATGCTCCTTAGAGACTCATCCTCAAACTATGTGGCTCTGATCCGGTCCATCAACTCTTTCTGTACCTAAAGTCCCTACATCAGTACTATAACTCCAGTAACTAATACCTCAATACCCAAGCTATCAAGATCGACCAATAAATGTTTGTCCCTTGTCAAGTATATAGCCACTGGATACCTGCTCAAGGCATCAGCGACTATGTTGGCCTTTCCTGGATGGTACTACAAAGAAATATCAAAATCCTTTATCAACTCCAACCATCGCCGTTGCCTCATGTTGAGCTCCTTTTGTGTGAATACATACTTCAAGCTCTTATGATCTATAACGATCTCTACTCGCGTCCCATACAAGTAGTGCTTCCACAGTTTAAGATCAAAAATAACTGCTGCCAACTCCAAGTCATGGGTAGGTTAATTCTTCTCATGCAGGCGTAATTTCCTGGAAGAATAGACAATCACCTTCCTGTTCTGCTGTAACACACAACCCAAATCCTTACCCGATGCATCACTTTATATAGAAAATTCTCTTGTCCCTCATGGCAATGTTAACACTAGAGTTGTAGTCAACCTCTTCCTCAGCTCCTCAAAAGTAGAATAATAATCCTCACTCCAGACGAACTCTACGTCCTTCCTGGTTAGTCTAATCATCGGCTCTGCGATCCTGAAAAAATCCTGAACAAATCTTCGATAGTAGCTTGCCAATCCAAGAAAACTCCTGATCTTCGCCACTAAACTCGGGTTAGACCATGACTCGACTGCTGATATCTTCTTCGGGTCTACAGAGATCCCGTCTCCTGTAATCATATATTCGATGAATTCAACCTTATCAAGGATGAACTCACACTTTGAAAGCTTGCCATAAAGATTTTCCTTCCTGAGGGTCTCCAGAACTATCCTCAGGTGTTTCTCATGCTCTTCCGGGGTCTTCGAATAAATTAATATATCATCTATGAAAACTATAACAAACTGATCCAGGTACTGATGAAATACCTTATTTATCAGGTTCATGAATACCGTCAGGGCATTGGTCAACCCAAACGGCATCACCAAAAACTTAAATTGTCCATATCGAGTCCTGAAAGCTGTCTTCGGTATGTCATCCTTTTTTACTTTCACCTGGTGGTACCCCGACCTCAGATCCATCTTTGAGAATACTTTTGTCCCGCTCAACTTATGAAACAAATCATCAATCCGAGGTAATGGATATTTATTCTTGTTAGTGAGGTTGTTGAGTGCGCTGTAGTCGATACACATGCGTACCGACCCATCCTTCTTCGGTACAAATAATACTGGAGCACCCCACGGTGATGAACTGGAGCGAGTGAAGCCCTTGTCTTGCAACTCATCTACCTGCTTCTTCAACTAAACTAGTTCGCTTTTGTTCACTCTATAGACGTGCTTTGATATCGGCTTTGAGTTTGGCACCAAGTCTATAGAGAACTTTACATCTCTGTCTGGTGGCAACCCTGGCAACTCCTCCGAAAAGATGTCCATATAATCTGTAATAAATGGATATGACAGCTCCTGCTCTTCCACCATAGCTCCATAGAGGTCTCCCTCGCTTTGCTCTGCTGCTCCTATGATGAACTCAAACTCTGGCTCTCCTGGCGACTGAAACAAAACTCTGCCTCAACGATAATCGATACTAGCATGGCGTCTACTCAACCAATCCATCCCGAGTACTATGTCGTAGCTCGAAAGTAGCATTACGAGTAGACATACGCTCAACTCTCGGCCTCCCAAAGAAACTCTCTCATTCTTACAAATATCACTGAGCAGGATAATGCCACCCCTGGTCGTGATCTTGCAAGTCTTTGCCAATGGTTTAGTCTCGAGGTGATATTTCAGAGCAAAAGATACAGATACAAAACTATATACAAAATCAAATAAAATATGAGCTGGAAAAGAATTAAGATAGACTGAACCTGAAATAACATCACCGACTGGCTCCTCCTCCTCGACGGTCAAGGCGAAAGCTCACCCTTATCGTTGGGCACCTCTCTGCTGCTGCTGGTGCTGAGCAAACTACTGTTGTTATGGTGGTAGAGGAGGTCCTCTCTGCTATCCCACTAGTGGTTTTGTGGGTGCTCTTTGTGCCTGAGTTCCGCCCTGAGCTGGATGAGCTGGAGCTTTAGGACAAGCCCTCAACTGATGGCCTCCTGATCCGCAGAATAAGCACTGGCCCAACCTTATCCTATACGCATCACATCTCTGTCCCTATTTTTTATAGAATGGGCAAGAAATAGCTGGCCTCTGGATCTGGTGCGTCTGCTGTACTAGTGCTCTAGCTGGTCCCTAGTACTGTTGCCTCGGTTGCTGGAAGTGACTCTGTTGTTGTTGCTGAAAATGAGGCCGCTTCATTGGACCCGTATTTGTACTGGATTCTCTAATGTCCCTCAGCCTCTTAGAGCCAAGCTCTAGATCATTACCTCAGAATCTTCTCAAAAGTAGCGGTGCGGTCTCCATTCGTATGTGATTTGATCTTCTTATTCAGGCCCTTCCAGAACGTCCTGGCCCTTCCTCTGGGGTTTTGCTCTTCCATAAAGTAGCCTAATCTGTAATACTCTGCCGCATACTCATCCACCATCATACCTCCCTGAACGAGGTACTGAAAGTGGCACTCTAGAGATGTCAGAGCCACATCTGGACAATTGTTTTCCTTGAAGAGCTCCTTAAAAGCTTCCCAAGTAAGTTCTGATGCTGAGATCTTGGGGTCCTTCCTGAACCAAGTCAATGCGATATCAAACATCAGGCTTCCTACGGCCTCTACCTGCAACCTCTTTGGAATCTGCGCCAGTCGTAGGTTTCGCTCAATGTCTTCTATCCAATCATCAGCATAAATAATATCTTCAGTGCCTTTAAAGTCCTTCGGCCCCATCCTCTTGAAATCTATGATAGTCCCTGGTCGCGGCTGCTACAGGGTAAATTGAGGTAGTGTCATCTATGGATGGACTAAGGTGACTCTCTCGACTACGGCGAGCGCTATCTGGTAGGCATTCTAAATACCCTGCCTCATAACCTCTGACTGATGCTGCTGTGACTCCATCATCTGCTGAAAGAGCACAAACATCTATGTTTGATCGACTATGGGTAGTGAGGGTGGAAGATACCTTAAAACTGTCGGCGCTGTCCTCTGTACCGGAGGTGGAGCACCTCCGAAAGCTGCTACAGAAATGCTCACTTGGATCGATGAAGCGGACCTCTGGAATGTAGCTACTGGAACATCATCTGTTGGTGCTGCCCTCAGAGGCGACGAAGTTACCGACCTTGATGACATTATACCTGAGTGCTGGGAACTCGTCTTCGGTGGCATCCTAAAGATTGGTTTAAACATGGAATCAATATTGAGTATGATACGATATCATCAAATAAGGACAAAATTATTCAAAGTAAAATAAATATTCAATAGATAAGGATAGCAAAACAGATATTTGGAATTGTTTCCTAGTTGTGATTGAGTATATTCTCAGCCTAAATCCTATATCCTAAAGCAGACTCATAGTAGTACTCTAGGTAAGCACTACAACGATATCGTTCTAATTGTGACTCCAGACATGCATGGGCCATCACTAAAAATATCTCATGACCCGTACCCGAAATAATGGCACGAGTAGTGAGCAATGCCCAGCCTACGCCGTAGCATCGACGGTAGAATGCTGTCTGGGTCAAGTCTACTATCTAACGTCTCATACAATATATACATGGTAACTATCAATCATCTCAACTCTAAATAGAGGAACAATCTGGTTTCTGATAAATGTAAACTATACTCAATCACATAGCAACTAAGAAAGATAAATCACAAGATGGAATAATGAAGGAAAAGAGTCACAATACATCCACAATTCTGAAATAATATATGTACATACGATAAGCCTCAAAAACATCTAAAAATAAGTCTAAACAATAAGTCTACGCCTCCTCACCCTTGGGTACTAGGTCCTTCTGCTCTAAAGGAATATCCTCTAAAGGTATGCCATCTTGCGGCCCGTAGTAGGTAGGACAATGGTCTACGAGCCAATCATCTGAAAAATATATCCAGTCAGGATTGGAGTAAAGTACATACCTCTAAAAGAAGTTTAAAATACATAATCGAGCATATATAATAGGTAATAGAAAATAATAAAAGATAACTAAACATCAGAATGTAATAAACTAAAGTGAACAGGTAATGTACTGGAATGAAGATCAGACAATAGAATAACAACAATTTAATAAAAATAGATAAAACTAGCTAATGTGCCATGGAATACAAGTTCTTATGTGATTGGTTTGGGTTGAACACAAATACAATATGGTAACTCGATTACAAGTGTGATATATAATCAACATGCATACGAAAATACTTGGGTTTGATCACATAACCAACTCTTACTCCCCTATCCCCAATCAAAACGTATGGATCCAATCACGATACGTTACAAACACAAATATGGGCATACTGAACATGAACAAAGTGTGAACACTAAGTATATAATAATCAATACCCGATACACACGATAAAATACATGTGAAGGAGTACCCGCTGAATACGGTAAGAAATAACATCTCCTGACAGGATCCATATAGTACCAGTCCGTGAAACTACTATGTCAAAATTAAGTATACAGTTCTAGAATATGTGATATATACACTATTATGAAATAAAAAGTAACAGATAAATGTACTCGCCTCTGATCCTGAGAAAAGGTATATATCTATGCCCAAGCTGGTGTCACACAATCCTATTTAAGAAATATCATGTTAAATAGTGTAATGGATGATTAAATGCTGACATGAACTAAAATATGCTTCTAAGTCCATTTCTAGCTAACTAAGTCATACTAGGCTTATACTAGTTGATACTAGGACAACTAAGGTCATTACCTTAAGGTATTAGCTATAATAGCTATTCACACTAAGGTATCTATATATAACTTATAAATGTATGCAGGGATACCTAATATCAAGTATCAATATCTAGTACCAACCTTAACCCAATCATAACTTGATACTTGGTATCCTAACATCACTTCTAGGATAAGACTCCATATCCCACTAGCACTACCACAATCATTGGTATTAGTCCCTTAATACTCACACCATCACATTATGCACCAACCTCTTATACCCTACTATACCTATTGCAGTTGCTAATGTGCATGCAACCACACACTGCATACTCACACAGGTACAATAGTACCTGTTATTGTTGTGTCCCTATTTTATTACACTTTTTGCCTGTTGTTGCTAATATAACTAACTCCAGCTTGCCACAGACCTGGTAGTCATCCCCATAATGCACTGAAATGTTAATACCTCTCCTACTCTAGGTGTACCCTTGCTCAAACTATCTTCAATGCTGCACTTAAACACTTACCCCTACTGAATCTGATATTACTGTTGAGTTTACATAGCCTCACACTAAGGAAATGCTACCTGCTGCTGTTGACATCTCTTATTTGCCCAACACCAACCAATACTCCACTTAACTTATGTAACTAATGCTAATTACACAACAACTTAGTTGATGAGCAACTGTTGCTGATCCTAACTGCTAATGCAACTACTAATATTATGTAACTCCAGGTCTGTCCTAACTTAAGGTTTGTTGCATATGGCAACATCCACTTACCGGCCTCCTAACCCGACCCCAAATGCACAGTTGATCCTATGAGTTTCTCACTAATGTCCTTTATTCCTACTTATATACCATGATGCCTGTGTGAAACATCACAATTGCTGCAAACAACACTTTGATACTCTTATATTAGAGTTCTCTCACCCTCACAAGCCACTGCAATATCAGTGTAATGAATACTGATTTCAAGTTCTACACTTGCATCAGACATCTTCCCCCTCACACAGTCCCTTCACCACAGTCTCAAATAAAACTCTTACCTAGAACCACTTTCCCCCAAACTTACAGTACACAGATTCACATAGGGTCACCTATGTTCTGATATTTTTGTATCTGGTTTTAGTATGATACAGGCAGCCCCCGTGCTCCCAAATATATTGCACTTTACCATATACTCTAACATTATGATGTATTAGATATCTCTTAACACCATCCTCACATATCCTTTTTTCCCCATATTCCCTGTTAACTAGTGCTACTACCAAGGATGATATCAAGTTTCCCTCCAACATTGATACCCAGGTTTCAATTCCTACCCGAGCCCCTCTATCTCTGACCTACTTTATCAACTCTTCCTTTATTTTCTGTCAAGGATGTTTCTGTTCTTGCAACTTATTATTGCTGTAGTTACTACTGATATTTAACAACCTGCTCCTATTGCTCTAGTCCAAATAACTCCAGTTAACATTTCTCCCTCCTCACTATACTTAATACACTCCTTTACACACCTATATTCACCTCTGATGCACCCCATCAGTGACTGATACACACATCAGTCAGTGACTTATACACACATCAGTGCTTCAACTATGCACTACTTCACAACTGATATATGTACCCCCCATCACTCACTACATTGCCACCACCAACCTGCACACACACACACATACACACACACACACACACACACACACACACACACACACACACACACACACACACACACACACACTACTGGAGGCAGTCCACTCTAACCTGTGTGCAATCCAACTGAGCAAAGACATAAAATACATATATCTATATACATATGGTTATATATAGCAATGCAAATATATATATGCATACCTACACACCATATATAATTTGATCAAACACCTGATAGGATATACATGTATATACTATGATACCTATTCCATTCAAGTGTCATAACTCAATTCTCCACAAATAATCATTCATATACATCAAATACCTTACAATTTAACTAATACAACATGCTACGATGAGAAATAATGAGTAATTATGGAAAACCCCCAAAATTGGGCCCCGTATCGTACCGTATCACGAAATACCATGATACGGCCTACACGTATCCATTTATGGACACGTACCTAGTCCCATAACCCCGATCTAAGTCTAATTAGATCTAATTGATCTCATGACACAATATTTATGTTTCAATCTCGTAATTCTTCCAACGTGCACACAAAATACCATATAAAACTCACAATACATAGCCAATTAGCCTAGAACTTATTCCAATAGATAGCCCTATGCAATAGGGTCATTCCTAAAGGTCAAATGCATAATTAAGAAGCTATAATGAGAGCAAAATTCAGGAATTACCAATTAAAAGATGGATTTCCAATAAAAATATAATTGAACACGATCCAAACACGATCTCTAGCTCCAAAGCTCCTTCTCCTTGTGCTCCTTGCTTCTCCAAGCTCCAAAGATCTAAGAGTAATAAATTTAAAAAGAAAGTGGAGGTGAATTAAATATAAAATCAATGGAGAAAAAAAGAAATTGGGGATCTAGAATTTTGGATCAAAAATGAATGTAAATAAGAGGAGAGAGAGAGAGAAGAACCCCCCTCTAATAGTGGCCGGTCTCTTCCCCCCTTCCCTAAGCAAAATAAAATGCCCAAGTTACCCCTACATGATGAATTATGGGAAATAATTAAGGGTGGATATTTTGGAAGTCTCTAACTAATTATAATTAAACTAATTTCTCCTAATTAATTAATGAGAAGGTCTAATGGGCTGGGGTCCAAGTTGGGTTAACTATTTGTTATGACAAGTCTAAATATTGGGCTAGTCTCTTTAACAAAAATAAATAACACAAGTCTCTAATAAATAATTAATACAAGTCACAAATAATTATATCTCAACTTAATTAATACAAGTATCATATTAATATTCAATATTTATTCCTAAAATTAAATACCCATGAGAAATTACCAAACTACGCCTAGCTGGAAAAGTGAGGGTGACACTTCACCTTCTCCACAGGGATGACAACCAATTCTGGCCCCAATATCTAATGTTCTCCTACATCACTCCAACACATGGGAGACCTACACTTCCTTCCATACAAAGCTTCAAACGGAGCCATTTGGATGCTCGCTTTATAGCTATTATTGTAGAAAAACACCACAAGATGTAGGTAGTCCTCCCATGATCCTTCAAAGTCCAACATTCATGCTCTCAGCATATCCTCCAGCATCTGAATAATACGTTTTGACTGTCCGTCTGTCTGCGGATGATAAGACGTACTGAACTTCAGACGAGTCCCAAGACTCTCTTGCATTCTCCTCCAAAAGTGAGATATAAAATACGAGACACTGTCTGATATAATGCTAATAGGAATATCGTGTACTCTCACGATCTGCCTCATGTATAAGTCAGCCAAAGCTTCTGTAGACTGTCTAACTCAAAAAGGCAAGAAATGAGTGAACTAGGTAAGTCGATCCATAATCACCCAAACATTATCTCGCCCACTTGAACTCTTTGGAAAGGCCATGACAAAGTCCATAGTGATGTGCTCCGACTTCCACTCAGGAATCGAAAGTGTTTGTAATAACCCTCTTGTCCTCTGTTGTTCAACCTTTACCTCCTAATACACTAAGCATTTGGCAATAAAGTGAGCTATCTCCCTCTTCATCCCATGCCACCAAAAAATACTTTCGCAAGTCACGGTACATCTTGGTGCCTCCAGGATGCTTGGAGTATATAGAGCTATGAGCCTCTGTCATCAGCTCCTGTCGAAGCTCTCCATTGGGAACATATAGACGATCACCACATCGTAATATCCCGTCATCATGAATACGCAATCTTGACTGCTCTGGAGCCTCGGTCCTTTCTCTCAACCTTCTGAATCTAGCATCCATAGGCAAAGTTTCCCAGATCCTCTCTACTAGATGTGACTGCACTGGCAAGTTGGCTAATATCCCTTCTAATCCGGGTAATACAACCTCTATGCCAAGATTTTGTAAGTCCTCCAGTAACTTCCTCTGCGTTGTCAAGAATAGCACCGTAGGCTTTCGGCTTAACGCATCTGCTACCACGTAAGCTTTGTCTGGGTGATAATGTAGCTCCATCTCGAAGTCCTTCATCAACTCAAGCCACCGACATTGCCTCATATTCAGCTCCTTCTGTGTGAAGACATACTTGAGGCTCGTGTGATCGATATAGATCTCCACTCGTTCCCCATATAAGTAATGTCTCCATAGCTTCAAGGCAAAAATAACGGCTGCAAGCTCCAAGTCATGAGTTGGATAATTCTTCTCATGTAATCTCAACTATCTAGATGCATATGCAATCACCTTGCCATGCTGCATTAATACGCATCCTAATCCTTTCCATGATGTGTCGCTGTAGATCATATAGCCTCCTGATACTGATGGAATGGTTAATACTGATGCTGTGGTCAGTCACTTCTTCAACTCCTCGAAGCGGCTAGACACCCATCCGTCCATATAAACTCTCGGTCCTTGCACGTCAACCGAGTCATAGGCTCTGCTATCCTTGAGTCGTTTTCTACGAACCGACGGTAATATCCTACAAGTTCAAGGAAACTCCTCACCTCTAATACCGACTTAGGAACGGGCCATGTCTCAACTTTCGAGATTTTCTTCGAATCTACTGAAATACCATCTCCAGTGATGACATGCCCAAGAAAAAAGACCTTATTTAAGAAGAACTCATATTTGCTGAGCTTCACATACAACTGCTCTCTCTTCAAGGTCTCTAAGACAATTTGCAAGTGCTTCTCATGCTCCTCATGGATCTTTGATTAGACAAGGATGTCATCTATGAAAACTACCACGAACTGGTCCAAATACTGATGGAAGACTCGATTCATCAAGTCCATAAAGATAACTGTAGCATTGGTCAGTCCAAATGGCGTGACCAAAAACTAGTAGTATCCATATCTCGTCCTGAATGCGGTCTTCAAAATGTCCTGCTTTTGTACCTTCACCTGGTGATATCTAGATCTTAAGTCTATCTTCGAGAATACCTTGGCTCCACTAAGATGGTCAAATAAGCCATCAATACGTGGCAGAGGGTACTTATTCTTCACAGTCACAACATTCAAGGCCCTGTAGTCAATGCATATGCGCACTGACCCATCCTTCTTGGGTACAAACAACACTGGGGCTCCCCAGGGTAATGCACTCGGTCGAATAAAGCCTTTCTCCTCTATCTCCTTTAACTGCGCCTTCAGCTCATCTATCTCCTTCTTCGCCAATCCGTAAACATGCGATGTTATGGGTGCTGCTCCTGGTATCAACTCAATCGAGAACTCCATATTTCTGTCTGGAGGTAGCCCTGGCAACTCCTCTATAAAGATGTCCTCAAACTATGAAATGATAGGATGATAAATAATATCGTTTAATGCCATCTGAACACCCTCAAGAGCCTCTGTGGATCCTCGTACAAACTCGAGTTCCGGTTGGTCTGGTACCTTAAAGAGAATTCTTCATCCCTAGTAGTCGAAAAAAGTGTGGTACTTGTTTAGCCAATCCATCCCAAGGACAACATCAAAGTTTGGCATGAAAAAAGACTAAGAGTCGAGCCTTCATCTCTCTGCCATGAATCACTATAGAGAAAAATCTATAAACACGGCTAACAGGTACAACTCCTCTTGAGTTATCGAGTTGTCTGTAGTGATGGCGAGGGTAACAACACGTCTCACAGCGGGAGTAGAGCATTAGAACAGATTCAAGGTGGATGCAAATCAAGCAGTCAAAGAGAATACAAAATTGGAATTCAAAGAAAGTGATTAAATAAGTGGATGAGATCCTATACACTAATCCTATTTCCAGGCTTGCTCGGTACAATAATGTAACCGAGATAATATACTCTCGACCTGCATGGGCCACAAAAAAAATATGTCAAGCCCCAATCCCAAATACGTAGGACTAGTAATACGTAGAATGCCAGCCGTATGTATATGACAACTCCAATATATTAAAAAAACATAACACATATGTACGTTGTAATATGAATATTAATTCACAAATGGAACATATATTGTCAACACAAGTCACAGGCATCTATATCTCGTCCACAAGCACAAGTAAAGGAATATCAAAATAGATAGCTAAATATTTTAAGTACGAAGTATCAAAGAATAATAGTCGGGTGGAGACAAATCCACTACCCATAGACTATATTAAAAACTAAAATGATAGAGGAGATCAAAACTCCAATATAAGATAAATCTCAAATAAAGGAAACTGCAACTAAGATATCCATCAGCAACGAAGTAATCACTGGAACTCAGAAGGTAAGACCTCCTCAACAAAGAATGGTTCGTCAGGTCCCGGTCCGTACTCCTACTGATAATCCTGCTCGTTTATACCTGGAAAGAAATCAGGTCCTCAGAGGTACGTAACAAGATACATAAAAGCATGCCAATATAGTACTGAAAATAAGCATCAAACATGATCGCCTAACCGTCTATGTGAAATGCACTTTTAAGAACAACTTTCCAACGCATGGGATATTTGGCTAAAAAAGGGATTAGCATGACTCTCTCGGTGAGTGAGGGGCCTAAAAAGCAAAATGTCTTTCGATCGTCAGAGGCGCTTGTAAATAATATAATATAAGGGTCATTTGACCACGCATCTCCGGCATAGCGTACGGGTTACAAAAGAGAAAGTGTAAAGGAGCCCATATTCCTACTTGTTGTTCTCCCTACCCCATGCTCTTTCCAAGTCATATCCATGCCACGGTGATACCTCTAAGAACTGCTAAGTCTCATAGCATGCATTTCTATCAGCAGTTATTTCCTATCCATCGCACGTCCCATACGTACAGGTGGCCAGTCTATCATGCAAGTCCATGTCCTACATGAGACTCACACTCGTATAAAAAATATGTTACGACCAATGAAACATAAGAATGCCTCAACATCATGGGGTAGTCTCGTAAAACTAGATCGACATGCGTAATATAAATAAGAGACAAAAAATGAACCAACCGTCGTTGCACGCAAGTTATTCTTAGACGCGCAATTTTATATAGCATAATAAAATAACTAAATGGGCAACATAAAATATGCGTGCTAATAATGAATATAAATAAACAGCATAATGGCAAGATATACTTGCCTGACAAGCAAGCTGTGTAATGTAGATGTCCAGACGATGATCCAAAGGAATCGAAAAGTAGGGACTCTGAATAAACATCTCCATATGCTGAAATAAATATCACCAACATCTCTGAAATTAGTGTGATAGCCAAAAAACTCTACCCTTTCATCCAATTTGGTCATAGGGGCAAAACGATAATTTTTGGTCATAGCGGGGCCTACATGTGGTCCACTTTGCACCAAAATATTGTTAGGGTCAAAGGTCTCTAAATTGGACAAATTATAGGTCAAACAAATCATAAACAATGATACGAACTCCATGGTACATCCAATTTTGGATTCTGGTAAGCCGATCATAATTTTGCCTGTCAAGTCAACCGTGGGTCCCGTGAATAGGCGGCTCAGTCAACTGTCTCAGAACCACTTAAAACTTGGGTCACAGGACCAGAGTGATACCATGAATCCAATGGATCAAGTTTTATTGCGTCCAGACGAGCTTGCATAAACTAATGGAGAAATTTGCAAAACGTCGATACATGAGAACTTTTACGTATACAAGTTTATTCCGATGCGCACACACGTCCGAATCAACTTTTGCGAAAGCCTGCACATCAGAAAATATCATACGCACCTTTTGCTGCAACTGGTGTTTGATGTGATAGTCTTGTTTGTCGGGATGCACTCCATATCACAAGTTTTCTAAGTTTTTGAAGGATAATTTTCATAATTTTCAAGCTAAATTTTAGCACAGAAATAACGAGCATATAAGTATAAATAATACATCGTTTTGATGCTGTATAGGTTTTCTTTAGGTTTGCGTAATTAGATTCCAAGTTCGTCAAATAATCTAGAAGAAACTAGTCTTCCAAGACCTGATGGATCGATTTACAGGTGTTCTGCTTTGCATGAAAACTCAGACTTTTTGGAAAGTTTCGGTTGAATTTAAAACATAAATATGATTGTTTGAATAAAACTACTTGAAGTCATTCGAAGATGTTTATGTTGTTATTAAACCTAAGCAATTGGATCAAAAATTGGTGAAGTAGGTACGGAGAATTAGGAAAGAAAATATGGGTACCTGGACTGTTGGTTCTGACGAGCAAACCAGGGTCGTAGCGGACGGTTTCCGTGGTCTTCGATGGTGGCGGGTCTGGCGGCAGTCGCAGGGTCGCGCTACGGTCGCGATTCATTATCGATGGGTTGGTCTGGAGGAGGTGCTTGTTGATTAAAGTTAGGGTTCACAACGATCACGAGGCATTGGCGAGGGGTTAGTCTGGAGGCGGTGCTTGTTGATTAAAGTTAGGGTTTCATTTTCAGTTGTCATATATATATATATATATATATATATATATATATATATATATATATATAGAGAGAGAGAGAGAGAGAGAGAAAGAGATAGAAAGAGAGAGAGAGAGAGAGAAAGAGGGAGTAGTAGTCCGGGTCGGGTCATATTAACGGAGGGTCGTTTGTTTGTTGCTGTAGGTTATTGTTGTTGTCGTGATTTATGTTTTGGTTTGTATTATATATTTTATTTTATTTTTCTTTCTTATCTTTTCTTTTTCTTTTATTTCTTTATTAATAGTATTATTATTACTACTATAAAATAATTGTCTTATTATATTTTAATTACTATTATTATTATTATTATTACACATTATTGGTACGTCGTCCGTATATGTACAATTATTTCTATTATTATATATATATATATAAATTCTAGATATTTTGGGGAGGTTATACGTGACCTAAATGTTGTTTTCGAAATATCCTGCTCCTGAACTCGTACCTAATGATATCCTGATCGCAGATCTTTCTTGGAGAAGACTCTTGCTCCGCTTAATTGGTCAAACAAATCATCAATCCTTGGCAATGGGTACTTGTTCGTCACTATTACTCATTCAATCACTTGTAATTCATGCACAACCGCGTCAATCCATCCTTATTCTTCACCAATACCGCTGGTGCTTCCCACCGTGATCTACTAGTCCGAATGAACCTCTACACCTTCAGTTCTTCCATGTATCGATATAATTGATCAAGCTCTGATGGTGACATTGGGTATACCTTTTGGGATATTGGTTCTGCTCCTGGCATTAACTCTATACAGAACTCTACTTATCTAACTGGGAGTAATCCGAAAAGCTCGTCTGGAAAGATGTCCCTGAATTCTTTAACTAATTTGGGTATCGGGTCCTTTCCCATTGCTACTGTTATGATTCCCTTTTTATGCTGGTCTCAGATTATTCTGCTATGAATAAACTCTTTTAGACCAGGGACTCTAAATAACACTCTACCCTAATAACAGTCGATCGTCGTACGACTGTCTCTCAACCAGTCTATGCCTAAGATAACATCAAAGTTGCCCATAGGGAACTCGATCAACTCCCCAGGTAATAAATGTCCACATACTACGACTGGACATGGTAAGCATACTTTACTAACTCCTACGTTCCCATTGCCAGTGAGTATATTCAGCCTCTCTGGCAATGCCTCAAACTTTAATCCAATATGTATTGCATATTGTGAAGATATAAATGAGTGAGATACTCCTGAATTAATTAATGATGTGGCAGAAAAATATGTAATAAGAATGTTACCTGCCATCACGTCACCTGACGCCATAGCTTCTTCCAAAGATAAAGTGAACGCTTGCCCTTGGCCTTGTCCAACTCCCTGTTGTTGCATTCCCTAGTTTCTTTGTTAAGATCTTTGCTGATTCTGCTACTGCTATTGCTGGTATAATTGAGCTTGCGTCAACAATGGAAGCTAAGCTACAGGCCGTACCGCGACTGCTGGTCCTCCTTGCTGTACTGCCCATGAAGATAGCAATGCAGAAAACTGTTGTGCTTGCCCTCCTAGCCTCTGTATTAATATACAAGTGGCAATCTTATGATCGGGGCGTCCACATCTTAAGCATAGTCTATTAGATGCCCGACAAACATCCCTGGTATGACCTCCCTTGCCATAATATGTACAACCCATCGGCTCTCCCCGTCATGGTTGCTGCTATTGCTTCGGCTGCTGCTGTCGAGTATGTGCTATCACTATCGAGGTCACTGGCCCCCTCTGTGTTACGTCATGGATGCGAATGCCAGGGGATGGTGCTGACGTCCGCCGTACTGGTCCTCTCTCGCTACTCTGTCCATGAGGCCTCTTCTGGTCAACTCTTCTTACTTCCATCCTCTGAGAGGTAAGCTCAACCCTCTTGGCCGCTATTAATACTGCCTCGATGGTCTGGTAGTCATGCACCTATACCATATGTAAGATTTTAAGTGAAGTCCCTACTGGAACCTCCAAGTTCTGGTAGTCAATCACAAAGTACTTTACCCTAAATCGGATTCTAAAATCGTCCCACAAAATAGGATGCCTCACTCCTATCTCCATCGTGGCCTACTAATCTCTTGTAAGATCCTGGAGCTGCAAGTAAACCAGGTCAACATGTTCCTTAGCCGAAACCTTAGCGGCTACCAAAATAATCTCAATATCCTGGAGCCAATCATCTATCGTAATGCTTCCTTCGTGCCATCAAAATATCTGGGATTCAGTCTGCAAAATCTAACAGATGCACCAGAATCTACTCTTCTGCTTCGTTCCAGGGATATTTGCAACCCTTGGTTCAACAGGACATTCTGTTCTTGTTGTTGAAACTGTTGACATTGATCTTCTTGATGTTGTTGGACAACTAACATTCCCCAGATAATTTCTAGCTAGGCCGGTGTATCTAATGCTGCCTATACTACGGGAGGTATGAGAATACCTAGAGCCTGCTGCTCTGTCACACTTATCCAGGGCTCAACTTGGATCCCTGGCTGGGGTTCTACAGGACCTCGTTCCACTGGCAAATCTGAATAAAACCTTCAGAATAAGCAGGTTTGATTGAGACTCCTATGACCATGATACCCCACAAGTCTGTAGAACAGACTTGCATGGGCCACCAATAAAACCTTATCATATCCCAATACCAAAATACGGAGACAGACACGACCAACTACCCCGTACAAGGTACTATACGTCGTACGGCGATCACGTTATAACTAGATAAGGGGGTGCATGCTACAATCAAGTCTCCTAAGATCAAAAACTTCTGTCTTAATCATTCAAACAAGAAATAATAATATAGAATACTTCAGAATAAGCAGTAAGGCATCACAAATGCCATATTAGAATGTTCTTTAGAGATCTGGCGATATAGAATAATGTGCCAGATGCAAGATCAAAGTATACATGACAATGAGTCAGCTGCAATATGAATATATACAGTCATATAAGAAACTAGTATCCAGATTTGCCGGTTAACAGGTACCGGTTGGCTAAACGCCCAAAAGAATATAGTTTACAAAGGACGAACAGTGAATAAAGGAACCCACTCGTTATCCTCGGCAGCCATGTTACTGGTACATGCCATAAGTCAGGAGAAAGTACGCTGGATCCTCGAGTGCTGGCTCAAAACCTGGCCATGCAAAACCAGTGGGGTTAGACCCCAAATAGCAAGTACAACAAATAAAGCACGAAAAAAGAACAAAAGCCAAAGCATAAAATATAATATATATATATAATAGTTCTGCGTCATAGCGTAAGTCCATGGAATATCCTAGCACAAAGGCCCTATACTACAACCAAACAAGGACAAGGGTTGAATCCATCATACTATGATAGTCCATTTTCCTAGGCACTAACAGAATAATACAATCATAACCAAGTCCAATTAATAAAATCGGCCAAACACTTGTACGGATTACTAATTGTGGAGTCTGAGGTTATCTCAGAATAATGTATAATATGTATCCTCAGATCACGCCATTGTCGAACATGAGCTAACCTAGCCAATAGATGAATATACGGGTATTTAACGAGTTACACCAGTTTTCCATAGGGCCATTGAGCTAAAAATACAGTATTAGTGGTTCCAATATTCCTATAGTGAAATAGTGGCTCGACATATTATAATTGGTCAGATACTGCACTCCACTAAGGTAGATGATATACAGTATTTGTGGTGGCTAGCCCACATCGCACTTAGATATGAGAAGGTTCGTTCGTATGATATTGAGATACCATTTCCTCCCCATGTTACTACCACTTTTAGTTGCTTAATTAACCCTATATTAAGCTCAAATATTTCAAGGCATGGCCATAAGAGAATTTCCCTTATGATGTTGTATAAAGTATGGGCACACTAAATACGAAACCATGGAAGTTCAATCTTGATTTACCTGCAACATTCAATAAATCAATATCTTAGCCATGCTTTAGTATTTGACTCGCATATCATGCTCGTGCTTGCAAAAAATAGTATATTTATAATATCATGCGTTCAAGAATTTGGAGGCATTCTCGATGCACATCCCAAATATAATCACTTTAACAAGTAACATGATATGTCGCACCTCGGTGCATATTAGATCAGGAACTTTATCAGGCAACAATCGTATCAGCACGAATATAGTATTCGAGTCCAATTACTAATTATCATTGGGTCACATGAATCTTGATCACATTATAACACGAAACTTATGTCATGCACATAGGTGGTTAGTCACTATTTACTTAGTTTGGTCCACATAGAATATCTCAAGTCCAACACATATTCATGTCATGTATGAAGCCAATCTTAGCACGTGGTCATGTCTAGCATGAGGTCTGGTTTCTAAGTCCATTCTTGCTTAAATTATAACACAAGCAATACCAGGATCAACCACATAAAGGATGATAAGAATATTCCAAATTGGATAGATGAACACATAATGAAAGCACTACGTTCACGCATGGGGTAACTAAGGATAACATATGCATGAACTTGTACGCATAAAGGTCTGGCGCATAAAGTATCATGAACTACAAAAGGGGTGGTGCACAAACTCACAAAAGTAAGCTTGGCAAACAAATTCACCAAAGTAAAGTTGGCGCACAAACTCACAGAAATAAGCTTGGCGCACTAACTCACCAAAGTAAAGTTTGCGCACAAACTCACAGAAATAAGCTTGGCGCACTTTTTCAAGTTAACAAACATGGCGCAATTGACAAAAGTGTGAGGGCAAGAATAAGGCATGCTTTCAAAGAAAGTACGTGGATAACTAGCTAAAAGACAAATACACAATCCAAGATCAAAGCTCAACAGTCGAGAAATACGTCAGTCGAGGAGCACACAAATCAATAACACATAAATTGAGAAACCAACCAAAGCTTCGTCTCTAAGGAAACAAAGAAGGAAGAAAGTGCCCAAGCAGACCAACGTAAGAAAAGTGCGCCGGCTGACAAAACATAGGAAAAGTGTGCCATATTGCCAAACGCAAAAAAAGTGAGCTGACTGAATGTGCCACCATTTTCTCTTGGTTTTTCTCTCGAAACTCAGGGAGAACTTTGATTGAATACGCACAAAAGTGTGCCAACTAAGTTTTTCTCTCGAAAGGGCGCCATTGACTCAAAGAGTATGACTGACGCACTTTTGCTAGGAGACTTAGTGTAGTGTGATTAGTACACACGAAGAATTGAGACAACACATCAATGCGCCCAAAGTAAAACATACGTATTTCTGCACCAAATGGGTAATCTTGCATACTCTTCACAGAGCACTGTTCTTCTTCGCCGGCCGGTCATTTTGGTATACATATTGCATCAAGTTTCAACACTGAACTTAGTTGGACTCGAAAACATCTATGACTAAAAGCAAAGTTACATAAAATATATTGCTCTATACTATGAGCTAATTACTTTTGTAAAATACCAAGTTTTTGGGAGATCAAACCCCAAGAAAACAAAAGTGAACCCATAGACCCAAACTCAGGTCCATGAATTCCAACCATAAAAATCAAGAACAACAAGTATTAAAGATGAAGGGGTGCTCGGTCCCAACAATATGAGCTAAAAATAAACAAAAATTATTAAGAACTAAAAGCATGCATAAATCCATTGTTCTTCTTCTTGTGGAAGATATACTTGCCTACAGAGGGAGAGAAAAAACCTAAGGGAGAGAAAATAAAAAGAAAGATAATGAGGAGAGAGAGAGAGAGAGAGAGAGAGAGATGATAATATATAGGTTTAGGTTTGAGATATGGACCGTTGGATCACTCAAACCCATCTAAACCACTCATGCCATTAACCCAACCAAACCCACTCTCTCCATAACTCTCGTGTCCGGTCTAAACAATGGCCGGGCTAGCAACCAATATGCGCCAAAGTGCTCCAAAGAGAATATGTGCCAAGGTACACCGGGAAAGGGGGCTAACAGTTTTGAAATACCACTTTTGACATGTAAACGGCTAGGAGTAATACGACTCATCGCACGTGAAGTGTGCGACTACTATCGTTCCAAATTAAACCAGAAGGGGTGGTTCCATATTTGGAAATATTTACATATCTATTAAGGTATTTCTCTATCAAGAACCGCACCCAATATAAGGGCACGAGTATGCAGGTATGTCCAGCCTACGTCACAACATCGATGGTAGAACGCTGTCTAGGTCAATAATACTATCTATTTATCTCATATAGTATATATAACATACCTGTCAATGATATCTGAACTCCAATTGGAGGATAATATAATGGTATAATTGTAATCGATACTCAATCACAATATAAAACTAAAGGAAGATAAAGATACGTATGGAATAGAAAAAATAGTCACAAAGTCATAATACAATACATCCAAGACTAATTGTCTAGCTATAACACAAGTCTCAAATAATATATATATGCCAATGCCTAAGACTAAAATATATATACTATATGCTAATAAAAATCTAACTCACCTCAGTAGCTGGCACTAAATCTTCAGGTGGCTCGCCATCTTGTGGCCCGTAATAGGTGTGACACATCTCTTCTAACCAATCACCTGAAAAATATATCCAGTCAGGATTGGAGCAAAGTACAACCCAATAGAATTTTTAATTAGTTGATAATGACCATAAATAAAAATAGAAAATATAATACTGTAGAAGCATAAAAAATATGCTGGGGAATTATACGCGTAAAACCCCCAAACATACATAAAGTACGCGTAAAACAGAGCTTCAGCGCTGTCTGGCATAAAACAGGACTTTAGAGTTGTCCGCGTAAAGCAGCGCTTCAAGGCTGTTTTGGTGTAAAAGGTTGCTACACCTCCCTCCGGCATAAACTATGTCTGCTTTTAATGCAGCGTGAAGTTTTACGAGAAACTCTTTATATTCCTCGAATAAACCTGTCAGACAGTACAGTGAACCTGACTCCTGACAAAGAGTACTACACGACGATCGAGAGGACGGCTGTAATAATAATTCTGCACAGAGCCCCAGACTGTCATTTAGTGGCATATCCTTGATACAAGTCATTTTTACGCATTCAAGGAATACACTGCCTATTCTACATAGGCAAAGATGAGTTTTTACGCTCAAGATAAGACAAAATTAGACGCCACATCAAAAGCTATTTTTCGTACAAAACTCGAGGCATATCTCTGCAGTTAATGCGCGAGATGGGGGCAGATCTCTGCATTTAATGCATGAGATTTTGTTCTATTTTTAATGACCGGGAGAGCTTAAACTAGGGCTAATACGCTCACATCACTATCCCTGCATATTACGCCAATAAGGCTATTTTCAACTATAGGAGTACGTCGTATGCTATCTCCTCGAAATACGCCAACTCAGGCTATATTTGTAAGGTACGTGATAAGGCTATTTAGCCCAGAATACGCTCAAGACCTCAGTCAGGAAGGATAATTGGCTAGTTTACGCTGGTTACCCATTATTTATGCAGCATCAAGCTTTACGCAGAATTTGGCTTTTACGCCAACAAGATAGCTACTTGGCTTTTATGCCTACAAGACAGTTATTTGGCTTTTATGCCAACCATCTTTATGCAAGGGGCAGTTACCAACGTGGCTTGCATGCCGTGATCTTCGAGAAGCAGTTATACGCGTTACCTTATAATGGGACACGCGTCACACGCGGATTCAGAAGATCATTCAGACGTGAGTAGCAGTTATTATAATCATCGCATAAAAGGTGTAACTCTCTCCACAATTTGGCTTCTACGCCGACTGGACAGTTACTGTGACTGATCTCTATAAATAGAGACTTTCGGTAACCGGAGAACAAGGTGGAAAAGGGTGGAGATCAGAGAGAGAGCACATATAGAGAGTGTTGATTGACGACTTTGGCGACGAAAGTTCAATCCCTCTTGCAATCTTTGAAGCTCATTCTTCTTCTACAGTACTTTTTCGTCATCGTGTGGTCCAAGGGACAAAGTGATCGACCGTAGATCAGACTCCTATAGCAATATTTTTCCAGAATTATTTTTTATTGTACTTAACATCCTCGTATAGGATTATTGTACTCTTTTTTTCTTGTTTGTAAACAAAGAAAGGGTTTCGTATAAACCTAGTTTCATTCTTTGTTTATCATCAAACAGAAGATGACAACTCTGTTGGGGATCACTTTCTCATCTGACGAGAAAGCCATTGCTCAACACGATACTGTATCCGTCGGATCAACGAAGAAGACTTTGGTCGTCCAATTCGACCAATCGGCTTATGAAGACATGCTTCGAGCAGGGGGTAGCTCTCATTCCCTCTCTGTCCAGGACAACAGGAAGCTGCGTAAAGTATGGATGCCCCAGACATCCTCTACCCTTCCTGCGGACTCTCTCTCTCCGATTAACAAGGTTATGACATCACAATCTATACACTCTGTGCGTAAAAACCCGTCTCCCGTTTGTGACGTGGCAGACAAAGCTTATGGCAATACCCTAGTGCCAATCCAGAAGTCTAGAACGTGCACTGCGCATAAAACTTTGTCTCCCATCTATGACGAGGCAGACAAAATTTCTAACAAGGCCTCAGTGCCAATTCAGAAATTTCAAACGCGCCCTGCGCGTAAAACTTTGTCTTCCATCTGTGACGTGGCAGACAAAATTTCTGACAAGGCCTCAACGCCAATTCAGAAATTTCAAACGCGCCTTGCGCATAAAAATGTATCTCCCATCTACAAGGAGGCAGATGGACCCTTGGATTACATCAAGGGAAAATGAGTGGCAAATCTCCCGACCGCTAGAGTTGTACGCCACCAAGAGAATAAGATTGTGCGTGACGTTGGAGGCTATTTGAGGACTCCTCCAGTTTTACACGAATCTGTGCAAAGCTCCAGATTACGCCAGGATAAGCCCATCCGCGTAAAGAAGACCTGTTTTATGGGGAAATACGCTCCTCAGACGGATGATGGATCGTATGCTACTCACATGGGCGGACTGCTGTATACTTATGGTAGAGAGAGGGTCATGGTTCCCAATATCCATGCTCCTACTGATGTAAAAAGGCAGAATAAGACTTCTTCTTCTTCTGTTAATCCCCTTGATTTGTGTGAGTTCTTGATCTAGAAGCGCAAAGGCAGGGGATCTTCTAACATGTCTATTACACCCCCTAGGGAGCATTGTTGTAATAGTCATAAAGTTATAGTTAACTACTGCTGTTCTAAGGCAAATCGATCAGTTTTTGACCGATTGAACTACTCTTTGTCTCTACAGAAAGAAGAGCCAACATTCGCATCAGTAAATATGGCTTCACATATTCCTAGAGGAAGGTCAAGCTCAAGACGTCATCCCTCTAGAACTCCAAGCTAAAGAAGATTTGACAGACTCCTTGAGAATATTGAGGCAGGTATTTTTCGAAACACCCGCTCGAGGTCATGACAACCGGCGTCATAGACTTCTGATTCCGACGCTAGGGGTCGCCAGTTTCCCGAATCTGATGCTGAAAGTATAGACTCGATCTATATAGAGATCTATACTAATCCCTCAGTAGCATCCAGAGAAATAGGAGTTTATGCCATTGGAGATGAACATGAAGAGGCTTCCCCATTAGGAAGTACTGAGCAACGCATCACTATATTGGAAGCATCGCTCAAAGAGATGCATTCCATGATGGAGAGTATGCGTCAGATGATGGTGACTCAACATACAGCTGTAATAGCTCAAACATCGGTTCCTCTGACTCAACTACGTGTTGGGGTGGACCTACCACCGTCCAACGCAAACCAGGAGCCTGTTCTAAATCAAGAGTCAGCGGCTCCTCAACTTCTTAACTCGGAGAATGTATTGCCTCCTGTTGGAGTTACAATACAACCGATCTCTCACTACTCTGCGGTCCCTCTCCCAGCTGAAGATCCAATGCAGGCAGTTCGGGAATTGAAGGCCCAATTTGATGCCTTGAAGCATAAGGATCAGCTCAAGAAGTTGGGAATCAACCAGCCAAACCCAGCTATCTGGGACGAGATCCCTTTTTCACCTAAATACAAACCACAGGCTATGGTTTTGTTTGAGGAAAAGACGGTCACTGCCAACATGATCTCACTCCAGTTTCGCAATCTGCCCCCTACAGGAAATCCCGGATGGTGTAGTACCTATTCCACGGGCGATGATGAACATTGTTAATCTCCCTCCGACCAGGGGTCAAAATCATGACCTGGTACTGTCACGTCCCAGTCCCAAAATACTGAGGGACCAGACGTGTAATAATGGCCAGCAGCACACACCGATGGACAAACCCAATTTAATGGATCCATCGGGGCATGCTTAAGCTGTAATATAACAATAAGTAGGTCCAATGATACAAGTCACAGTCTATACTAATCTCATCCACAACAGATAATCACAGATCAAATATCAGAATAAATGCAAATAAGATCAACTAACAAATCTTAATAAAAGTGTCTCGGAGAATAATCTGAGAACAAGTATGATACATCAATGCAATAGACAGAAAATAAAGGATCTGGAAACAGAAATAAATGAGTATCTCAAGCCAATACCCAGGAGAAGTCCTCTGGTACGATCTCGTCCTCGAGTGTCGGTACAGCTTCTATATCAGCTTCTGCTAATGCTCCTGTATTGTATAACTCTGGGTGGATCTCCTCTGCTAATCCTGGGGACATAATCCGGATCCAGGTCCTCAGGGGACATAGCAAGGTACAAGAAAGCTCATGCCAAAATAAATGCAGTACAGCAGATAATAAAATAAATAGGGTAAGTATGTAACCATCTATGTGAAAATGCAAGTGAGAGCATCACGAGTACTCAGGCTGAGCCACTACAAGCTCGGTGTAGGGGAGCTGGTAGCGGTAATAACCGGTAATAGGCCAAGCTCGGGCTTCAGAGTATGGGGTGTATATATATAATCAACCTGTAGCCTGTGTGTCTCTCCCCACCCAATGTAATCACACATCTCATGTCCACGATGCACCATGTCCATGTCACGCACAATCATATCTAATGCAAAAGTCATATAGTGTCTAGGAATATAATGTCAATGTCAAATCCTGCATCCTATACAAAATCACCACGAATATCTCAGAAAGATCCTGTCCATGAATAGTATCAAGTGTCCTGGTTTATAGTGTACTTGATAAGACAAGTACGAGAATGCAAGGGGTCACGAATATCTATCTCTAGATGACATACACAACATCGCGTACGGTGTTGGCACCCGACTAATAATCAGACGCTAAGTAAGTCACACGGTCCTAGGTTAAGCATGCACATCAATATAAATAAAGCAAGGAATATGCAACAAGATCTGCACAGTCGGTAAGGTATACTTGTCCACTGATGTATAACAAAGTCAAGGAAATAAGTAGCAAAGCTGCAGGGTTTGGCAAGGTACACTTGCCTGGGGTTCTGGCTCCAACAGTAGCTCTGGTCTCAGTGTGATCTGCTGGTACTACTCCGGTTGTTGAAATAAACATCACCATTAGATTCAGAAAATATCAAATAGCTAGAAACGCCTGTCCTTAAGTCCAATTTGGACACAAGGGCAAAAATGACATTTTCGGGCCAAAGCGGGGTCCACATGTGGGCCACTTTGCACCGAAAAGCGTGTCAGGGTCAAAGGTCTCCAAATTCACCAAACTTAGTGTCAACAAGTCAGAAACGATGATACAAACCCAACAGACCTTCCAGAATTGGATTTCGATGAGCCGATCACAAAATCGCCCGTCAAGTGGAGCTTGTGGGGCCCACGATACGCAATTTCGTCATCGTTCTCAGAATCGAACCAAACTTGGGTCACAGGACCAGCATATTGCTACGAGTCCGATGGCACAAGTTTTGTCTCGATCCGACATGTGTACACGAAGTTACAATATATTCCAGAAAGGACAGATACGGGGCGTTGTCGGCAGATACGCGTTGATTCCGGTGTGCACGCACATCCAAATCAACTTCTGCAAAATCCCGCACATCCGTATCAACGACGCGCATATTTCAGTAAAGATCGCATGCGACCAAGTCGTCCCGTTTGGCAGAGCATACTCAGTTTCGGGGTGAAACAGGGTGTGGGTTTTCCTGTTTTTGGATCGCGGTTTGCGATCACCACAGGGCGCGACGCACCGAGCGGGTTTGTACGAGAACCGAGAGGGTCACGCAGGGTTCGCAATGCGACAGACGGAATCGAAATCGGGTAAACAAGCAGAGAGAACGGGATACCTGAACAGGGCTCCGAAAACTGGGAATCGCGTGTCCGAGTCGACACGAAGTGCACCGTGTCCTGACCGTGTCCACCCTAGGGTTAGGGATTCTGTGAGTTCGCCGGAGGCGGGCCGGAGGGAGGCCGGGGCAGCGGGGGAGGCTTTGCCGGGGGCGGCGGCACGCCAAAGCGGGCAGGGGTCGGACGGCGCAGGGTGCGGGAGGCCGGGCTGCTGCGGCTGCGGGCTTGCTAGGGGGAGGAGGAAGGAGGCGTCGGGGTGGTCTTGTCCGGCGGAGCTAGGGTTTCGTCGAGGGCGGCCGGGATCTGGAGAAAGGCGGCACTGCGCTAGGGCATGAATGTCGAGGCCATTTAAAGGTCGCTACAGTGATCTCGAGGGGAATCCGATTAGGGTTCAGGCATGGGTTAGGTTCGGGTCCGCGGGTCGGGTTCACATGAATCCGGCCCGACCCGCTTAGTATTTAAGTGCGGGTACGGGTTGTCGAATTCGGGTCTGGATCCGACCCGACCCGATACGATTTAGGTTTGGTTCAGCAATCCTGTCCGGGTTGGTTTGAGTTGGTTTGGTTCAATTGAACCGGGTTTATTTAGGATTTTAATTTGGGTTCACATGAATCCATTTTATACCATAAAATATTATTTTCATAATATTTTAATAATAACTAACAGTAATTAAAAATCATTTAATTACCAAAGGCCTTGGTTTTAATTACAGAAAAATCTCGAAAAATTGCATAAAATTGTGAAAATTCAAATTTAGAAATTCCTGAAAATTAGGGGGCTTACAATCTACCCAACGTATAAAAATTTTGTCCTCGAAATTAAAATATGGTAGGGCTCTCTCTATCCAATCTCACTTGATTACAGTCTAAAGGGTTTCTCTCAAGTGGACATTGCGGTCTCTACCCAACTTAGAATTTACCCATCTGTCATCTAAGGCTATACATCTAATAAAGCTATGCCCAACTTATTTAATCATGGTATTGAATCCTCAAGTCTTTAACACCAAACATATCACCTATGATATTTCCTTAATCATATATAAAAGGGTCATCAACAATGCGACCGGCCTTTGGGGTATATCTAGTACTGTCTATACATCAAACTTATACCAAGCACGGGGTTTTGTCTTTCCAAATTAAGGAAAGACGAAGATCAATAATAAAGAGTTCAAGGGTGAGGTAATAGAATAGAAGTATCCGGATCAAGGTGTTTAACGAATTCAAATAGGATTTGTCAAGACAATTGTGGATTGAAATCCTATTCTAGTAATCCTTTGTTCGCATGCTCGCATTAGTACAGTTATGTAACTGATACGATATGCTCAGACATATCTAGAGGGCAAGTATACTAGTCAACTATATATCTCAATCCACGTGAAGTAGTCGTGCGAAGAGCGAACCAAAATGCACTAAGGTTGATCAGACCGTAATACACTGATTCTGAATAGACAATTGTATTAGTGTGTCGACCCAATAATACATATGTCATGAACAAGCTCGATAAAAGGATAATCTTACAAAAACTAGGCTATATTAGCAGCATAAGTCAAGGTAGTACAAATATAAGTACGCTAGATGATGATGGAAGAAGATACAAATTAATTCAAGTTCACAAAGACAACAAAATAAGCACAATAACAAAAGACTCTATAATCTCTACAGTTTATCAATTATAAAAACATTCTAGGTTATAAATTATTAGCAAGTTCAAAACTACATAGGTTAAGGCTGAGGTCACGAACCAATAGGCACGAGCTAAAACAATACTAAAAACGAATAACTATGAATCACATACGCGCATTAGCTACTCCATGAGTCTACGCGTCTTCCAAAGTCATCGCTGGAGCTTGTTCACGTTCTTGCAGTTGATTCCTCTGCTGCTATTGAGCCTGCTGGAAGAGTGTTGCTTGTGGTGCCAAGGGTGGCCTCGGCTGATTCCTTCCTGGGGCTGGTGGTCTGACTCCTTCAACTCTCGTTTGCTGTGCTTCCAATACTGGAGAGGCTGGCCTTGGTGCTGGTGACATTAGCGCTCTGTCTCGACGTTCGGGGCATTCCTTTAATACATGCTGACTGGATTCGCAAGATAAATATAATTTCATTTTTCGTCTGCACTCGCTCTCTATATGGCCTCGCCTGCGACAATATGGACAGATAGGTAGTACTTGCGGAGATGCTTCTGGTAGCTGGTGCATGTGAGAACTCTTTGCAATTTCTTCCTGTGGTGCTCCGACTGGTGCTGATATGGCTGGTTGATGAATCATCAATGCTTTCTCTCGATGCTAAGAACAGTCCTTGGCTAAGTGTTGATTGGTTCCGTAAATCAAGCATAATCCTAACTTGCGTCTGCACTCCTTCTCAATATGGCCTTTCTTGCGACAATGCTGACAAGTAGGAAGAAATAAGGCTCTGGGTGCTGCTCTTGGTGGTGGATTCATCTGTGGTCGCTTTGCAACTCTTTCTTGTTGTGCTTGGTCTGGTGCTGATGCATACGGCCGCTTCTGGCTGGACCCTATCCTTGTGTCACACTCCATGGGTCTTGCTGTAGTAAGAACATCCTCGTCTAAGGTAGTTGCAGCGGGGCTGATTAACTTCCGTAACTCTGAGCTGAATCTATCGATGAACTTCTCCGCTTGGATCTGCTGAGCTTCTTCCTGAACCTTCTGATGGGCTTGCATCATCGCGTAGAACATTCGAAACATTCATTGTTCGTCCATAGCCTGCCCTTGTGGAACGGTAGGCGTCGGTAGAGCCAACTGCGTCGATGGTGGAACGTCATCTTCTTGGATTCTCGAGGCATGCTGACTTGCTCGCTGTGATGATGGACCTTCACTAACTGGTGTCACTTCATCTCCATTGGTTATCACGGCACCTTTTGGTGTTTCTGGATGAGTCTCGTCGCGTGCTTGTGAATCCATTGCTCTGCATCAAAATAAACTATAAGAGGCGTACAGGAATCAAGGTAGGATGCAAGTTAAGAATTTAATTCGAAGTCGATATAGATGTCAAGAACGATTCAAGCAAGTGGATGAGATCCTAAAAACTTATCCTATCTTATTGCAGGCTTGCTCGGTCCCTAAGTTAAAATCGAACAATCTAGTCGTAGACCTGCATGGGCCACCACAAAAACTATGTCACGCCCCAGTCCCTAAATACTGAGGGACCAGACGCGTGATAATGGCCAGCAGCACTCACCGATGGACAAACCCAATTTAATGGATCCATCGGGGCATGCTTAAGCTGTAATATAACAATAAGTAGGTCCAATGATACAAGTCACAGTCTATACTAATCTCATCCACAACATATAATCACAGATCAAATGTCAGAATAAATGCAAATAAGATCAACTAACAAATCTCAATAAAAGTGTCTCGGAGAACAATCCGAGAACAAGTATGATACATCAATGCAATAGACAGGAAATAAAGGAACTGAAAACAGAAATAAATGAGTATCTCAAGCCAATACCCAGGAGAAGTCCTCTGGTACGATCTCGTCCTCGGGTGTCGGTACAGCTCCTGTATCAGCTCCTGCTAATGCTCCTGTACTGTATAACTCTGGGTGGATCTCCTCTGCTAATCTTGGGGACATAATCCGGATCCAGGTCCTCAGGGGACATAGCAAGGTACAAGAAAGCTCATGCCAAAATAAATGCAGTGCAGCAGATAATGAAATAAATAGGGTAAGTATGTAACCATCTATGTAAAAATACAAGTGAGAGCATCACGAGTACTCAGGCTGAGCCACTACAAGCTCGGTGTCGGGGAGCCGGTAGCGGTAATAACCGGTAATGGGCCAAGCTCGGGCTTCAGAGTCTTGTGCCTCACAATAATAGGGGGTGTATATATATAATCAGCCTGTAGCCTGTGTGTCTCTCCCCACCCAATGTAATCACACTTCTCATCTCCACGATGCACCATGTCCATGTCACGCACAATCATATCTAATACAAAAGTCATATAGTGTCTAGGAATATAATGTCAATGTTAAATCCTGCATCCTATACAGAATCACCACGAATATCTCAGAAAGATCCTGTCCATGAATAGTGTCAAGTGTCCTGGGTTATAGTGTACTTGATAAGACAAGTACGAGAATGCAAGGGGTCACGAATATCCATCTCTAGATGACATACACAACATCGCGTACGGTGTTGGCACCCGACTAATAATCGGACGCTAAGTAAGTCACACGGTCCTAGGTTAAGCATGCACAGCAATATAAATAAAGCAAGGAAATAAGTCAAGGAAATAAGTAGCAAAGCTGCAGGGTTTGGCAAGGTACACTTGCCTGGGGTTCTGGCTCCAACTGTAGCTCTGGTCTCAGTGTGATCTGCTAGTACTACTCCAGTTGCTGAAATAAACATCACCATTAGATTCAGAAAATATCAAATAGCTAGAAACGCCTGTCCTTAAGTCCAATTTGGACACAAGGGCAAAAAGGACATTTCCGGGCCAAAGCGGGGTCCACATGTGGGCCACTTTGCACCAAAAAGCGTGTCAGGGTCAAAGGTCTCCAAATTTTCCAAACTTAGTGTCAACAAGTCAGGAACGATGATATTAACCCAACGGAACTTCCAGAATTGGATTTCGATAAGACGATCACAAAATTGCCCGTCAAGTGGAGCCTGTGGGGCCCACGATACGCGATTTTGTCATCGTTCTCAGAATCGAACCAAACTTGGGTCACAGGACCAGCATATTGCTACGAGTCTTATGGCACAAATTTTGTCTCGATCCGACGTGTGTACACAAAGTTACAACATGTTCCAGAAAGGACGGATACGGGGCGTTTTCGGCGGATACGTGTTGATTCCGGTGTGCACGCACATCCAAATCAACTTCTGCGAAAGTCCGCACGTCCGTATCAACGACGCGCATATTTTGGTAAAGACCGCGTGCGACCAAGTCGTCCCGTTTGGCGGGGCATACTCAGTTCTGGGGTAAAACGGGGTATGGGTTTTCCTGTTTTTGGATCGCTGTTTGCGATCACCACAGGGCACGACTCACCGAGCGGGTTGCACGGGCACCGAGAGGGTCACGCAGGGTTCGCGATTCTACAGACAAAATCGAAAACGGATAAACGAGCAGAGAGAACGGGATACCTGAACAGGGCTCCAGAAACTGCGAATTGCGTGTCCGAGTCGACACGAAGTGGACCGTGTCCTGACCGTGTCCACCCTAGGGTTAGGGATTATGTGAGTTCGTTGGAGGAGGGCGGCCGGAGGCGGGCCGGAGGGAGGCCGGGACAGCGGGGGAGGCTCTGCCGGAGGCGGCGGTGCGCCGGAGCGGGCGGGGGTCGGACGGTGCAGGGCGCGGGAGGCCGGGCTGCTGCGGCTGCGGGCTTGCTGGTGGAGGAGGAAGGAGGCGTCGGGGTGGTCTTGTCCGGCGGAGCTAGGGTTTCGTCGAGGGCGGCCGGGATCTGGAGAAAGGCGGCGCTGCACTAGGGAACGAACGTCGAGGCCATTTAAAGGCCTCTACAGTGATCCCGAGGGGAATCCGATTAGGGTTCAGGCATGGGTTGGGTTCGGGTCCGCGGGTCGGGTTCACATGAATCCGGCCCGACCCGCTTAGTATTTAAGTGCGGGTACGGGTTATTGGATTTGGGTCTGGATCCGACCCGACCCGATACGGTTTGGGTTTGGTTCAGTAATCCGGTCCGGGTTGGTTTGAGTTGGTTTGGTTCAATTGAACCGGGTTTATTTAGGGTTTTAATTCGGTTTATTTATTTAATAGTTATTAGGTCATTAAAAATGCTTCCGGAGTCCAATAAATTCCCGAAAAATTATCCTATGTCCAGTTTTCTATTTTACACCATAAAATATTATTTCCATAATATTTTAATATTAAGTAACAGTAAATAAAAATTATTTAATTACCAAAGGCCTAGGTTTTAATTACAGAAAAATCCCGGAAAATTGCATAAAATTGTGAAAATTCAAATTTAGAAATCCTGAAAATCAGGGGGCTTATAGGTATCCCTAACTACCAAGCGTGGTGAGATCATGTGGGTTCACCCAGATCTGGTGTCAGAAATTAAGAAGAGACTCAAGCTGCTAAAGCTAAGTCTAAAAAGAACTCAAGATGCATACCATGCTATATGGTTGCAATATTCCCGACATCAGAAGAAGAGGCTTTGGCAACCAGAACCCGGTCAGGCAAGGCCTATCTCAAGGACTATGGAGGGAACCAAGAGGAAGCAACGGCAGACACTTCAGCTGTCAAACCTCCAAAGCCTGAACCTGTTATACCAGAGGCAGGTCCTTCTAGACCAACTTCGGTGGACAAGGGCAAGCGAAAAGAAGTTTGTTTTGATAAACCTTTGAAGAATACTCAAAATAAAGGTTTATAGAAACCATATAACTTCGACATCTTGGCCCAGTTGGCTAACACTCCAGCCAGATTGTCTATTTTTGATCTACTTAGGCTATCCAAAGACACTCGTCAAGCCTTGAGTGAAGCGTTAATGCAGGCAGACGTATGCTTGACTCATCTCAAATCCCCTAATAAAGAGCCTGTGGCATGCCCTCAATGCCATAGTGTGATGGAAGTGGTCCCTAATATCACTTTCACTCAAGAGGACATGTTGTTAAAACATAACAAGCATGACAGGCCTCTTTATTACACCGGATACGTCGGCTCCATGGAGGTAGACCTGATTCACTTAGATCCGGGATCGTCGATCAGTATTATCCCTCACAGTCTGTTAAGACCGTTGAGAATCCCTACAAGCGAATTGGCTTACACTACCACCACAATCGTGGGCTTTAATGCCAGGAAGAGTAAACCGTTGGAGAAGATTCGTCTGAGGATCCAGATTGGAGACCTTAGATCAGTGGCTACATGCTACGTCATTGATTCAGAGGTGTCTTACAACATTCTGTTGGGCAGACCTTGGATCCACGATCATAATATTGTTCCTTCCACTCTACATCAATGCTTCAAATATGTAGACGCCCAAGGGATAGTGAAAACATAGTTTGCTGATCTTAATCCTTTTAAAGGAGTTGAGTCCTACTATTCTGATGCCATGTTATACACCCAAGACTACATGAAGGATGTGTCAGGCAAGATGGAAGAGGAATCCTACCAGGAGCCAGGAAAGCCATCTGCTGAGCAACCTTTATCAATCCAGGTGAAAGGGCGGACTACCCGTCCGAAGGTCATGGAACCCATGACTATCCACTTGAGCAAAACCAAATCGAGAGAAGTGATCCTCTAGTGATCACTCTGAACCAGAAGCCCCACCTTTGGTCATTAACCTTAGGCGCAACAAGCAGCCGACTGATGTATATATAACCGGGAATATAGTTTCTGACGATAATAAAGATTCTCTTTTCCAGTATACTGACGCTCAATTTCCTAATAAGGAATCCTCACCCCATAACGATATAGAACCTATAGCACAAAAATTCTTGGAAGCTATAGACTCCTATCATCCGTATGTGTGGGAAGTAGCGTCAACATCTAATGTCATCACGACATATGGGCCACATGAAGATTCTATCTTTATTGTTCTACCTACTCGCAACAATCAGCATCCAATAGTCTTCGGTCGCATGCAGAATAAACCAATTATACAAGAAGATTCTTACGAATCTGATGCTAGAAAAATACAAGTTCACAGATATAGCCTACAAGCTTTGAAGATTATACAAAGCATGGGTTATGACTTGAAGTTGGAGCCAGGCCTCAACTATGGAAAAGGCAGACGAATGCCATTACATGGTGATCCCTACTGTCAATGAACTTATTTTGGGTTAGGGTATACCACACATCTTGCAACTTCCAATGACTCTGAGTCAAGTGAGGAGACAATTTCCTCTTTTCAAGATGATTTGTCATCCTCCGATTTAGATGATGAACTCGAACAGGCATTATCAGTAAATATGGTGTTGACAGATTCTCTCGAAATAGAGGGACAAGAATCTGAACTATTTGAAGATGAATCCTGGGCTCAGTAAATGGATACACAATGGAAAATCCGGTTCGAGCAAAGAGAACCACCCACTGAAGATAAAGTTATCCAAGTCAATGTTGGGGATGAATTTTTACTAAAGCCGGTATTTATCAGTAACAATCTTTCCGAAGAAGAAAGGGAAGAAATGATCCAGCTGATAAAAGAATATATCAATGTCTATACGTAGAATTATGAGGATATGCCAGGTCTTGATCCTAAAGTGGCTACCCATAAACTCAACATACGGCCCAATTCGAAGCCTGTAAAGCAACACCAATGCCGGTTCTGCCCGGATATGATGGATGCCATTGAAGCTGAAATCAAGAAGCTAATAGCTTGTGGGTTCATCCGAGAAGAATAACATCTTGATTGGGTCGCTAATATTGTCCCGGTTATGAAGAAAAATGGGAAAGTGCATGTTTGCATCGATTTTCGAGATCTAAATGCGGCCTGCCCTAAAGATGAGTTCTCTCTTCCCATTATAGACGTCATGATCGATAATACGTGTAGTTTTGAGCTCATGTCTTTCATGGATAGATTTTTAGGATACAATCAGATTAAGATGAATCCTGAAGATGAGAAGCATACTGCCTTTCGTACACCATTGGGGGGTATATTGCTATACGGTTATGCCTTTCGGATTGAAGAATGTCGGGGCTACGTATCAACGAGCTATGAGTAACATATTCCATGAACACTTACACAAAATGGTAGAATGTTACGTAGATGATATTGCTGTCAAAAGCTGCCTCAAGGATAATCATATCCAAGACTTGAAGACAGTATTCGAGTTGATGCGCCAACATCAACTCAAAATGAACCCCACAAAGTCCTTTCTCGGTGTATCCAGTGGCCAATTCCTCGGATTTGTTTTTACCGCTAAAGGCATTCAAGTTGACCCTGATAAAGTAAAGGTTATCCTAGAAATGCGATCGTCCCATAATCTGAGAGAACTCAGGGGATTTCAAGGTCGTCTGACTTATATCAGGAGATTCATATCCAACCTCTCTGGGAGATGTCAATATTTTTCTTGCCTGATGAAGAAAGGTGTGTCATTCGTATGGGACGAAGCCTGTCAGCAAGCGTTTAATGATATCAAATGCTATCTTACTAATCTTCCAGTTCTGGTGCCTCCCGTCATAGGAAGACCATTTTTGCTGTATATTCGAGCAATGGATCATTCTTTAGGGGCTCTTCTCGCACAGAAGAACAATGAAGGTCATGAACAGGCTATCTACTATTTAAGTAGGATGATGGTCGGAGCTGAACACCGGTATAGTCCAGTAGAAAAAGAATGCTTGGCCCTAATGTTTGCCATTCAGAAGACGCGACATTACGTGACGGGCCAAACTATTCATATCATCTACAGAATCAATCCTCTTCGAGTATTGATGATTAAGCTGAGTGTTCTTAATTCCTGACTCGCGACCTGGGCGATATTATTAACACCGTATGATATGGTGTACGTCCCTCAGAAGTCCATGAAAGGTCAAGCCTTGGCCGATTTCTTAGCTGCCCATCCAATTCTGGAAACCTCTAAATTATATGAGGACATTTTCGACAAAGTTGCAGAATAAAATTTCGCAATGGAAGGTGATACATGGCAGCTATTCTTCGATGGTGCCTCCAGGACTGGTCCCAGGGGAAATGTGGTTTCAGGAGTAGGAATTATTCTGGTATCTCCTGATAAACTTGGCATCTATCGAGCATATTCTCTTAGCGAACCCTGCTCAAATAATGTGGCAGAGTATAACGCTCTACTAATCGGGCTTCAAGTTGCTAAAGAATTGGATGTTGAATACCTGAAAGCTTTTGGTGATTCTCAGCTGACCGTCAATCAGGTCAGAGGAATATATGAAGTCCGCAATCCAGACCTCATTCCTTATCACCAAGCAACGATCGAGATAACCATATCTTTTAAAGGATTCTTCCTAGAGCACATGCCTCGATCTTAAAATTTGGAAGCTGATGCTCTGGCAAGCCTAGCTGCAGATCTAGCTTTTCCTATAAGAAGGCAGAATTCGGTGATCCTTCTTAACAGAGATTTATTCTGTGTGAAAAATAATTTTCACATAGAACGCAGCTACGCTATAAAAATGGCTCCTCCTAAGAGAGACTGGAGAAGTCCCTTTATAGACTTTGTGTCATACAAAATCTTACCAGAGGATCCTAAAGAAGCAGTATCTATCAAAAGACGATCATTACGCTTCTATTTTGATGCTTCTTCACAAAGTCTATATCACCGAACATATGATGGACTTCTATTACGGTGTCTCTTTGATGATGATGCAAAACGGGTTATCCGAGAAGCTCATGACGGTGTATATGGAGCACATCAACCCGATCCTAAGTTACAGGATCATATCAGGAGGATGGGCTACTACTGGCCTACTATGATAGCAGAAGCCGTAAAATATGCAAGACAATGCGAAGCTTGTCAGGTTCATGCGGATTTTATACATCAGCCTTCTGAGTATTTACATCCTACGATTGTATAATGGCCCTTTGAAGCATGGGGTATGGATATCATTGGTCCTATTCATCCTTCGTCTTCTAGAGGACATCGGTTCATATTGGCTATCACGGATTATTTCTCCAAATGGGCGGAGGCGATCCCTCTTGCTGAGGTTAAGACATCCAACGTGATCAGCTTTATCAAGCATCATGTAATTTATCGCTTTGGGATACCCCAAAGGATAATTCATGACAACGGGCCTCAATTCATCAGCCAAGCGTTTTACCTTTTTGCGATAAGAATCGGATACAGAATATGGCCTCGACGGCTTATAATCCTGCTGCTAATGGTTTGGCGGAAGCCTTCAACAAAACCATCATCAAACTCTTAAAGAAGTTCTTCTTTTCGAACAAAAGAGATTGGAATGAGAGACTGGGGGAATGTCTCTAGGCATACCGCACAACGGTACGAACGCCAACGGGTTGTACCCCATTTTCATTAGTTTACGGGTGTGAAGCAGTTCTCCCCATTGAAGTCCAAATTCTATCACTTAGAATAGCAGTGGCTAATAAGTTGACTCAGGGAAATAATGATCAATTAAGGCTTCAAGAGCTAGAAGGATTAGACGAGAAGCGCCTTCAAGCTCAACAGCGCATTGCGTTCTACTAGGCACGCATTTCCAGAGCTTTTAACTAAAAAGTGAAGGAAAGAGTATTCAAAGTTGGCGAGCTAGTTCTAGTTATGAAGAGGCCAATGATTATTACACACAAAAGTAAGGGTAAATTTCAACCAAAATGGGAGGGCCCTTATGTGATTGAAACCACATTTTCAAATGGCGCTTACTGATTAGCCAAGCCTAATGAAGACTTGATAATGGCTCCTATCAACGGCAAATTTCTGAAGAAGTACTATGCTTGATCTCTGCTCAAAGGTGTATGGTGAAGATTTTATTCTGATGACATTACATATAAAGATTAGTTGGATCATATTCTATCATGTTCTTACGACCTCTGAATAGATATGTTTAACTAATTTGGAACTTCAAAGCCTATCACGTCCATATTACCTCTGATTGTGTTTTGTATACAAATTTAGTTGGATCATATTCTATCATGTCCATATAACCTCTGAATAGATATATCCAGCTGAAACTTACCGAAAGTATATCACGTCCATATTACCTCTGATATCACTTTCATCTTAGCCTATCATTTATATTCAAAAGTGATAGGTCCACAAAATTAGAAAAAGTATCTTTATTATCTCTGGGAATAGCAAAATTACAGAAGAAGCAAAAAGGTACATGATTGGAGAGGAGCCGTTAAGTCGCAGATCTGTTGCGCCAAAGAAGCCATCCTCTCATTCCTGGAGTTCAAAATACTGTTGCGAGCCCGTGCCAGCCTTGCTTCATCGTTGCTCAAGAGAGATAGTCCGGACAAAGAATTAACAAAATTTGCATGGATGACACCCGCACGTGTCAAGTTCTGTTTAGCTGTATCCACTTGGCCCTTCAGCACATTATGGACTGTCGATGTCTTGAGAAGCCTCTCCCTTGCCTGAGCAAGTTCAGCTTCCAATTCTCGAACTCTCGCTTTATTTCCCTCAAATTCGGCCTGGCACTCAGCTAGCTGAGGAATAAACTCCACCAAGACAACTTGCTCTTTATCCATCTCTTGCTGCTGTTCCTGGATGGATTTGTTTAGAGATTCTATTTGCTCAGCAAGTACTGCAGTTAAGGAGTCGTACTCAGCTTGAACCAGATCGTCGATGCTGCCTCGGGATAGTTGCAAATACTCGTTAATGGGTTATTCTAAACCATTAACTATTTCCTCTAGCGCATCAGCTCTTTCAGCGTCACTAAAATTTCTAATCTGTGCTATAGGGAGATTGGAGGACATCTTCAGAGCATCAAAACCTAGGTTCTTCTCCAGCACTATCGATATCAACTCTTTCAAAGTAAGGTAGAATATGCTAGTGTATTGATCCACTAGCATAGCAAAGCTCGAATGGACGCTGGGAGTGGCCAAAATATCGGTAAGTCTCCTTTCTGGAATGACTGCAGAGGAGGTTGTCATCGTTGTTGCTTCAACAGATGGCGCGATAAAAGAAGAGAAACCAACAACAGTTGAAGTTGCTGGTATACTCGACGAAAGAGGAACGGACGAGATGGTGGGTTCATCCTCCTCTGATGTTATTTGAACTGCCACTGACGGGATAACATCCAAGAATGTTGCGGATGAAAGATCGGCAGCTTCAAAGCATGCTTCTTCGACATCGAGCACCACCGTTTCATTAAATGGATCCGCAACAAAGTCAGAAGTTGTGTCAACTCTGCCCTCCCCAGAGATGTCTTCACCTGAAAAGAAGACAAGAGAAAGTTAATATCAATTTGATGTTAATTTTCCTGAAGAAAACGTGAAGACAACATTTACCCATGGCCAATGATATGTATGTTGCATCTGCAGCCTGTATAGCTAAATTATTTCTTAATGATGCTAAACAAGTTGTCATACCTGGAGAAGAGGGTGCACCAACTGATATTTTAGGATAGTCATCCCAGTCATCACCCAGATCCACTCGAGGTTCATCGGGTGGAATCTCGTTGGAAATACTTACAGACGGAGGGGTTACTCCCATTATTGGTCTGGATAAAGGTATATTGATTCTGAATATGCTCGGTCTCGAAGGCGACCTCGAAGCACTACCAGTAGTGGTAGTAGCAGCAGCGATCGCGAGCAAAGAATCTCCAGCACTATCAGCCAGAACTGTGGAGGTTCCTTCTCTAAAAGGCGAAGGACCTCAGATCAAAGAATCATCCCCAACAGGGAAAACAACAGGCTCACTCCTAGAAGCCCCCTTGGTGGAAGTCCTTTTAGGACCTCTGACTGTCTTCTTCTTATGGGGGGAAGGCTCTTTTAAAGTGGAAGCCTTTCGCTTATTGGAGATAACGAGAGGCTCTACTGGCGGAGCTATTATGCCTCTCGGTATTATCAACAAGAAATCGTCTACACCAGTAGTGTCTTCACCTTCATCAGAGGAGACGGATGGGATCTCCTCTTTTCCAGTAGACTTCTGGGCGGGCATCCTGAAACTTCCATATACATCGAAATCACGATGGAAGGTATTGATGGACACGTAAAACTGTGCGTACGAGTGAAGAATACGCAACTCCGTGGAGACAGAAGTCGTGGGCACAACAAAGATTGCACCAGTACAACCCATGATGAAGTACCGCCATCCTCTAGCTCCATCAATAAGTCCACCTATGGACTTGAAGCTGGTGATAGGATTCCCCACGTGCAACTGGTTGTACCCAAATTGTCTGGCAAACCGGCTGGGCAAATAAGGCTCCAAGTAGCAGTGGTCCTCACTTCTGTACAACAGATGGGAAGGTCTAATACAGACCAACCAGTAAAAGGCTTCAGAAGAAAGAATAGTCTTCCCCTGACCTGCATCCTAAAGTTTCGTCCCCTGCTGATTGATATCTACGGGGGGGGGACGGTACAGAAGAGCTTCCAGCCATGGGCAAAATTTAATGCTCGCCGGCAATCTATGACTTTCGCCACATTCCAAAGGGAATTCTTGTAATTCAACAAGAAATTATTTCCCGAACTGCTGGTAGAGCCGGGAGACATCACCCTGGTGTTGTGAAGGATTAACCATCCCATCAGGTATAGGAATGGCAATTCTACTCTGGGAAATCCTTTACGTTGTGTATCATCTGCAAGCAGCCCATCAGTAATGGCCCTCAGGCCAGCTTGTATTCTATATATCATGGCAGGAAGCAGGCCCAATCTTGCTCCAAACACCAACCGTACTGCGGGCCATAAGGTGTTACGATGAATGCGATCCGCAGACGCGATACCAGGCACTACCCATCGTCGTAGCCAGATAAAGAGGAAGCCAGCCAGTTGAGCTTCCCTCGACAGAGGCTTGCGACAATGCCTCATATAACTGAAGGCTTTAGTGCCTGCAGGATAACCCCTATCTCCTCATCGAGAATATAATCTAAATCCCATGCGTCTTCAATGAGGTCATCGACCATGTTGGCGCTAAGCATGCTCAGGAGGTTCAAGGGCTTATCTCTGCTATCTACAACCTTGTCCGGCTTAGCATTTCTGGCCTGATGGAAGAAGAGGTAGGATGCCCATTTGTTGATATGAGCCAAATTAGAGGGCTCTTTGTAGAAAGTGGTACAGGCAAGATAGTGGCTCATCAGCTCCTGGTATACCGCCACTGCCCGAGGGTTTGTATCCCTCAGCTCCCTATTTGTGGGAACATACTCTTCATAAGGAGTGTCCCCCATTGGCAGCTTTGAAATCTCTGCCATCTCATGAAGGGCTAAGCCCAAATCCACTAGTGGAGTATTGAAAGTCCCAGTAAGTGAATTATATCGCTCCATCAAAGCTAAAAACAAGTTGGGGTTGACAGGCAGCCCAACACTAGTGGCACTCACAGCCGCGAACAATCCAATACTTTCCAGCTCCATCTGGAAGTGCTTCAGGGCCCAGGCAGTTAAACTGGCCCATCGGAGATTCCCGGGGCTAAGACATCCACTGGTGGAGGGTTAACCTTGGGGTAGACTCTTTCCTGCCCCATAAAGTCATTGCAGAAAGTTGATATTTTAACCGGCTGGATCAGTGAAGTGTCTTCACTCGGGACGCTGCCCGACAGTAATCCTCTGAAAGGCATAACAAGGCATGAAAGACGGCTCACAATGGCTCCTTGATTCAATCCATTCTTATAAAAGATCTTCCCCGGCTGGCCGTAAAAATCGGGGGTCAGAGTCCACATCATCTTCCTAGGATGTGTGTCATGGAAGAATGCCGAGATAGGGTAATCTCTGGGCATCCTGGGCAGATACATGACCGTGCCCTCAACAAAAAATACCCAATCTTCTTTCTTGGGCTTAGTCTGGGACTGTTTGTCGACAACATCCCTGAATAAGAAACTTGGTTTCTTATATTCAGTCCCATTTATGTATGTCAGGGGCTCCCCACTGATCATACTCAGTAGTATTCGTTCTCCTTGGGACGAGATCAGAGTTCCCCTTTCTTGAGGATACTCGGTTCCAGAAATGGAGAATGTCACCTGGGACAAGTCCTCCAAATAGTTCGAATTCAGCATCCCAACAGCAGAGACCATCACTTCAGCCAAAGGAGGGATCTGCAAGTCCACTGCAAAATGCAAGAAAATAAGTGAGTTTTACGTTAGACGCTATATTTTTGCAGGATACGCCAAAGACTAACAGTCTGAGCTTTTACGCCGGACTGCAAAAACTTGAGTTTTACGCTGGAATCTATTTTCAGTGCATAAAACCCAAGGTTGGCAGTATATGCCAAAATCTAACAGTCTGAGCTTTTTACGCCAGACTGCCAAAATTTGAGTTTTTATGCCAGAATTTACATCCAGCGCGTAAAACTCAAAGTTTGTAGTATACGCCAAATTTTGACAGTCTGAGTTTTTATGCCAGACTGCAAAAATATGGAGTTTTTATGCTGACAGATTAGGAATATGGGCGAAATAATAAAACATCTCCGTACATCATCTTCCTCGAAGAGGCTCTTAACACAGAAGATGACCTTGCACGTACACGTACAACGTGTGCGAAGTGTTTCGTTCCTATCTGTAAACCCCCTCGACTAGAAATTAGGGTTAATTAACTTAAATAGCCTAATTAGGGTTAACTTGATATAATTAAGATTTATTATATAGTATTATAATATTTGTATAATGATTGGTTATTTTTAGATACTACCCTAGCTGTTACCCTAAAACAATTTCCATATACCTGGCCTAGACATAATAACCTATCATATTGAACCTAGAACAAACCTCGAATACTGATTTTTGTGCCTAATTTTAGTCGCACAAAAGTTGTTACAAACGTCCGTACGCAATTTAAATAAATTGCGTAATTATGTTCGTGGCCCGTTCCAATCGAAAATGAGACCCCATCTCGATCCGAATTGACCAACCCAGATCCTGACATTATTATACACTGAGCCTACCACACTAATAACCCTTGTCCAACCCAATTTAGACCCCCGGGTTTTTATTAAATTAAATTAGAGACACCGGTGCATTAATTATGAATTAATTAACATGGTGACCTAACCTCAATTTAATTAGACCCAACTCCAACCCAAACCCATACCCACACCCACAAGCCTCATACAAAACACCATACACCATCCTAGCCCAATGAAGAACACCAAACATGGTGTTTGTTTACATCAAATCCCCAATTTCAGGAATTGTGCAAATACCAAATTGTTCAAGGGCCTATTTGAAAAATTGCAATGAGGTGTTCCCCCCTCATTGGCCCAAACCTCATGGAGAAAAAAATGTCATTCCCTAACCGTATCCATTCATTTTCCCCCCTTTCCTAGTGTACTTGCACCCCTTTATGAAGGGCACATCATGGCCCTTCATTCAAAATGCTACATTCCTAGCCCTCCCCTCATCTTGATGGACATCCCCAACTTCCCAAAAAACTATGTTCAGCCGGCCCTAATCCCTAGGCAGCCCTCCCCACTCTCCCACCTACTTAAGCAACATGTTACATCACTTGTATTGGCACACAACCCAAGGAAACAACACACAAACCCTATTTTCCAAGAACCCTCCAGCCGAGCTCTACCCCAACCCATCACCACCCGCCGCCTCCTCCCGGCCAGCCACTAACTCCGGCCACCCCCACACAGACCCGACCACCTTCGCCGACCACTCCCCTACCCTCAGCCACCGCCACACGCCGCCTGGCCGCCGGTAGCCGCCACCAGGAGCTCCATCCTCGACCCGAGCCATCCCCCCCCTCACTCGAAGCCGACCACCCGACCAACGATAGCTCCGCCACCGCTGAACCTCCGGCCACCCAACTTCACAGACACCTCCCCCGGCCAACCACCTCCCTCTCCGTCGACTCCCAGCGCCGGACGTCGACCCCACGAGCCGCACTCGCCCCAGCAACGCCAATGGCTCCAGACCCGCTGCTGCTGTTGCCGACCGCCCCGCACGTCACCGGAGCTCCGTCCGTCCACCCCCGCCATCGACAGCCCGCCACCGGGACCCCCTCGACCTGGACGTCGCTTAGGTACAATATTTTATGTACATTTGTCAGTATTTATACGAGTATTTCAGTGTGCATTGAGTATATACATTATATATATATATATTTCAGAATTCTAATTAGTATATATATACCTATAGTTTTGTATAAATACAGTATTTTAAATTAATATATATGGTATTTGGTATATGTGGTATATACTGGAAATATATGTATATGCATATTATATACAGTATATTGTATTTAAATACCTTATATGCATTAAATAACTATTATGTACATATATATATATATATATATATATATATATATATATATATATATATATATATATATATATATATATATATATATATACATACTTATATATATATATATAGTATTCTGTATAGTATTTATACACATATTTTCCTGTATAAATATAGTATTCTATATATAATACACTATATTTTGTGTATTTTAATATATATTAGAGCTATGTATATGTATAATATATACAATAATTTGTATTTAAATACTTTATATGTATTAATAACTATTATGTATATGTATACATATCTAATATATATAAATATATGTGTATATATATTGTGTATTTTAGTATTTAGAGTATTATATAAATATATAAATATATATGTATATACATATACTTGTGTATTAATATATGTTAGTATATATATTATATATGACTGCACTTTCTATTTTTGTACAAATAAATATATATGTATATACCTGTTGTATATATGGTATTATTTGCTTATATAAATATATCTAAATATATGTCAAAGTATTAAATTAATATATATGGTAAAATGTATTTAAATATGTAAATATATTTTATGGAGATATGTATGTGTGCATATTTATTGGGTTATTATTAGAGTATATCTATAAAAGCTACCTTATTGTGAAATATTAACATACATAATATCTTAATATATTATGATTTAGTACTTATATATATTTATATTTGTAATAGCTATATATATATATATACAGTCCAAACCTTGTGTCAGCTGTAGATACAAGCAGTGTGTCTTAGTCGTGCTATTATAGCGACTAATATTGTCATTACTATATCATATATAGGACTGCTGGACAGTACCGCCGAGGCATCAGGAGCAGGACTTTGAATTTCGCAGCTACCCGGGACAGGCAAGTATACCTTGCTGATTTACTGCTAAAAATTAAATGATAAATGTTGCAAATATGCATAAAACTGTGCGCGTCCGAGATTAACTCGGGTGCAGTCGATAATGCGTCGATGAGTAGTGTACTAGACCTAGTTACTAGCTGACTCACCTTCGACAGTGAGGATATTCTGATATCCTCCTAGACCATGACACTTACACGTATCACGATGGTACATTCAAATTGGGATACGGGTTCGCGTACCTGATTCGCTATCGGTACGTACGACATGCATCACGGACTAGCCTGTATTCTAGAGTAGTATAGTTAGATGAGACTTGGCATATAGATACGAGACACTCATGTCGTGTATTCGACTCGCGTATCTATATTGGGCGGAAAGGACAACTGATAAATGTTGGGATACACCCATCGGACTCCGTGGTATCTAGAGGAACCACAGACCCAGTGACTATATTCAGACACCGCACTCTTCGGAGTGTTACGGACGTATATACATTGCAGATACCACGTCCCTTAGAGTGTAGACGTTATATATATACAGATACCTCATTCTTCGGAATGATGGACGTTGCAGATACCACACTCTAGAGGACGTTGGACGTTATGCCTACACCTACCTATACGTTCCGAGATTGTCCTTATATTGCATTCACTTAGATGGTTAGCACACCCCTCTTTACTTTTATTCAGTACTATATCTGGCATGCATATTGTATCTTGTTACGTCCCTCTGAGGACCTGGTTATCTTTCAGATCTGGACGAGGCCTATTATCACACAGTGTACGGGCCAGGTGTGGAGACGAGGTTTGCTTTTGACGAGTAGCTAGAGGTCCTTCCATCGGAGTACCCTGATCATATTGGTAGGCCTCCCGCCTATGACTGGAGCTCCTTACCTAGTTAGCAGTTGTTTCAGTCACTCTTATTTCAGACTATTAGTACTTTATCTCCAATATTTGTAGTGGGTTTGTTCCCACCGGACATATTTCAGTTGTACTATGTCATTCGGCTATGTTCTTATATTCCAGTCTTTCATTTTAGTATTTTACTTGTTGTCTGTGGATGAGATTAGACACTGCCTGTTGTTGATGTTAGACTAGTTAGATTTAGGACAACGTAGCACGCTTCGTCAGGATCCATTTAATTAGGATATCCTCGGAGACGTGTCAGCTGGCCAATGCCACGTGGCCTGGTTCCATATATTTTGGGACTGGGGCGTGACACTATCGAAGTCTTTACCTGTGATGCTCGGAGCGCAGCTCGACGGTGGAGCACTTCGTTCAGATCGGGGCTCACTCAGCCTAATGGGAGTTGCTCGTGCTTGAGCAGAGGAGCGAGATGAGGAAGCAGTTTTTTTTCCCATAGCAGTAGAAGCCTGTTTCGGTGCCATGGCGAAGCTCAAAGTTCTCAAAAAAAGACAAAGACGGAGAGTTCTCAAAGAGACGAAGGGTTTTTGCAAAGACAGATGAAGGGTTTCTCTCTCGAGACCTTGGGCTATTTATAGAGTTCTGATAACTCTTTGAATCCCTAACCAAATCCGATATTTAATAGTTGATTATGATTTGGGACCACGTCAGCCTATCATTTGAAAAAAGTAGACGGACAGTCATGCTGCGTAGTGGATCCAGATTTTACGCTCAGAGGCTATAAATCTATGGTTTTACGCTCAGAAGCTTTTACGTCAGAGGCTATAAATCTATGGTTTCATGCTCAGAAGTTTTTTACGCTCAGAGGCTATAAATCTACGATTTTACACTCAGAGGCTATAAATCTATGGTTTGACGCTCAGAAGCTTTTACGCTCAGAGGCTATAAATCTGTGGTTTCATGCTCAAAAGCTTTTTACGCTCAGAAGCCACAAATCTACGGTTGTACACACGGAAGCTACAAATCTACGGTTTTACCCTCAGAGGCTATAAATCTATGGTTTCATGCTCAGATTATTTTTACGCTTAGAGGCTACAAATCTACGGTTTCACGCACATAAGCTACAGATCTATGATTTTATGCTCCGAAGCTACAGATGGCTAATTACAAGGGTTTAAGCAGAAAATGCTCCTTTTTTGCTACAAAACATTCTAAGTGCCTGAAACTCACAGATGTCAGCATTGAAGATGACTCTTCTTCTTGGGCCATTGGAAGTTTATTCGAAGTCTAGCCAGAATCCTTAACAACTAAGTTTAAGCATGGCCCGTTTGGCGGACATTTCTCGCCCTATTTTGAAGGATTTGCGGGGAAACCATTCTTGAAGATGAGGTATGAACACAAATTCTTCGTATCAAAGAAGTAACAGTTCAGAATTCTATGCGAATCCTCGTCCAAAAAAACAACATGACAATTGGATCTTCAAGACAACTTAATACTAAAGAGCTTTTTACGCATCTTCCGTTACGCGTAAAAGACGGGACGTGACCAGATAAGCGTTTATCAGTCTGCGTAAAATTATCTAGACGTGTCAAAGCTGCACATTATCAGACTTCCTTACAACAAATATGGCAAATCAGCAATGCATAAAAGAAGACAAGTTTATTGATCATGATTACATATGATAGAAATCCAGTTTACAAAGAATTTTTCATTTTCATGATTACATATAATGGAAATCCTTTTTTTACAAAGAATTTCTCATTAAAGATCACGCTGGGAATCTGTTGTGCCAGGTTCTCATATTGGTGGAGATCTTTTTCTTCTTTTACGATACTTCATCGGCTTCTGCGGTCGATGAACAAGAAAATGATTAATGACGGGAGGATACAAAACTGGGCCTGTTTTATTCAAGCCCACCCTCCGTACGCCATGGCAGATATGCCCTAGAATTGTGTTAGGGATTCAAACCCAACACAATACTGGAAGACAGGGCCAAACTGCCTACCCACGTCCAGCTTCATAATAGGGAAAAATACAGCTAGCAAGTTGTGTGGTCCGATGAGACCCTTCCTCTCTCCTGGACGAATCACCATATAAAATTGCTGATTATCCCGAGCAAAGGAAGCTATGATATCCTTCCATGATCCATCGTTGCAGAGGACATTTGCTCGAAGACGTCTCCTTTTATGGCTCCTTATATGCTGGAAGAGCATAATCTTCTTCTTCCTCAAGTCAGCTCGATGAATCTCAGCAGCCATCTTTTTGGTGAAGGAAGTATGGAAAAACAGGTTCACTCACTCGCCTTTATATAGGAAGAAGAGAACATATCAAATCCCAACAACTTCCTAAAATTCGCCGAGAAATCAGCCTCGCAGAACGAGTCAAATTTGACCGTTTCATGCTTCATTCAAAGTACTTTAAATTACGAGGAATTTTGAAAACTTTGAATGGGGTCTTGTAGAAGCATAAAAAATATGCTGGAAAATTATACGCGTAAAACCCCCAAACATATATGAAGTATGCGTAAAACAGAGCTTCAGCGCTGTATGGCGTAAAACAGGACTTCAGAGTTGTCCGCGTAAAGCAGCGCTTCAAGGCTGTTTTGGCGTAAAAGGTTACTACACCTCCCTCCGGCGTAAACTATGTCTACTTTTAATGTAGCGTGAAGTTGTACGAGGAACTCTTTGTATTTCTCGAATGAACTTGTCAGACAGAACAGTGAACCTGACTCCTGACAAAGAGTACTGCAAGACAATCGAGAGGACGGCTGTAATGATGATTCTGCACAGAGCCCCAGACTATCGTTTAGTGGCATATCCTTGATACAAGTCATTTTTACGCATTCAAGGAATACGCTGCCTATTCTACATAGGCAGAGATGAGTTTTTATGTTCAAGATGAGACGAAATCAGATGCCACGTCAAAAGCTATTTTTTGTACAGAACTCGAGGCATATCTCTGCAGTTAATGCGCGAGATGGGGGCAGATCTCTGCATTTAATGCATGAGATTTTGTTCTATTTTTAATGACTGAGAGAGCTAAAACTTGGGCTAATACGCTCACATCACTATCCCTGCATATTATGCCAACCAGGCTATTTTCAACTATAGGAGTACGCCGTATGCTATCTCCTCGAAATACGCCAACTCAGGCTATATTTGCAAGGTACGTGATAAGGCTATTTGGCCCAGAATACGCTCAAGACCTCAGTCAGGAAGGATAATTGGCTAGTTTATGCTGGTTACCCATTATTTATGCAGCATCAAGCTTTACGCAGAATTTGGCTTTTACGCCAACAAGATAGCTACTTGGCTTTTACGCCTACAAGAGAGTTATTTGGCTTTTATGCCAACCATCTTTACGCGAGGGGAAGTTACCTACGTGGCTTGCATGCCGTGATCTTAGAGAAGCAGTTATACATATTACCTCATAATGGGACACGCGTCACACGCGGATTCAGGAGATCATTCAGACGTGGATAGCAGTTATTATAACCGTCACATAAAAGGTGTAACTCTCTCCACAGTTTAGCTTTTACGCCGACTGGACAGTTACTGTGACTGATCTCTATAAATAGAGACTTTCGGTCATAAGAGAACAAGGTGGAAAAGGGTGGAGATCAGAGAGAGAGAGAGAGCACATATAGAGAGTGTTGATTGACGACTTTGGCGACGAGAGTTCAATCCCTCTTACAATCTTTGAAGCTCCTTCTTCTTCTACAGTACTTCTTCGTCATCGTGTGGTCCAAGGGACAAAGTGATCGACCGCAGATCAGACTCCTATAGCAATATTTCCCCAGAATCATTTTTATTGTACTTAACATCCTCGTATAGGATTAATTGTACTCTTTTTTTTCTTGTTTGTAAACAAAGAAAGGGTTTCGTATAAACCTAGTTTCATTCTTTTGTTTATCATCAAACAAATACAAGACGAGAAATAATGAACAATATATCATAGTATGGTGGAAAGAAACAGGTAAACTAGAGCAACATGGTATAAACTGATCATAATGATATAGAATAAAGGCAATAAATAGAATATGGTAAAGAACTGTAACTACACTAAGTGTTTGAAATACTAGTTAGATATGTGATCGTCTTGGGTTGAACATTGTCTACTTAAACGTTGGATGAACATTGTCTAACCTAAACATTGAACATTGAACATTGAACATTGAACATAGTCTAGGCTTTGATCACATACCTCGCTAGCACTTCCCCTTTTCCCCGACTAGTACAATGGATCTAACAATGACACGTTACGATACAAGATACTCAATGAACATTATCTAACATTAAATATTGTCTAGTGTTAAACATTATCTAAACCATACGAGAAACAATAAAATAATAAATAATATCTCATGACTGCAGATCCATGGGTATACTAATCCGTGTACCAATGTATCAAGAATCAAGCAATATATTTCTAAATTCTTACATTATAGTAATTATCAAATAATATAAACTATCAAAAAATGTACTCGCCTCTGGTCCAGAGTAAAAGATGTTACTCGGTGTCCGAGGTGGTGTCACACACACCTATATAGGAAAAATTAGGTCACTTGGATGTAATGGATGAGAAATGAGTTAAAGATGCACTAATATGATTTTCTAGGCCATTTCTAGGTCACATTAGTCTAACTAGGTCAAACTAGGTCTTACCTTGGTTTTAGATCCATACCTAATCTCTAGGTTGATCACAAGGGTAAAATGGGTAATACTAGGTTATAACTAGATTGTAAGCCAATATCTTTAGGGTATTGGTTCATCTAACCAATATACTAAGTATCTAAATATATACTAGATAATATAATGCACTATTTATATTTACTAGTTAGTATTACCTAATATCTGAACTAATACTAACCACAACTAACTACTATATACATACCTTACCCCTAGTGTCAACCTTAACCAATACTCAATAACCCCAACTACCTCATGATACATATACATAAGATATTCTAACACACTAACTTTCGATATTTGACATTCACAAACTGGTATACTTCCTTACATACTATATACAACCTTACCTTGCCAATACTTTGGTGTTCGCACTTCCCAAATCTGATACACTGGTTGTTTGCATCAATCTCAGCACTGCAACCCAACCTCAACTCATACTAGTACCTGTGCACTTGTACAAACTGTACACAAGTGCACTGTGCACCAACTGTGTGTATCAGTAGACTTACATGTGCCTGAACACCCCTAACCTGCAGTTGCTTCCTGAAACTTGCAATACCCATTCTTCATAGCTAGCACACGATCTCCTTCACAGATTCACACTAATAGACCCCTCACTTACTTCAACACACACACAAACACACATGATCTTTATCCTGGTGCTATGTTGCTTCCTGTTGTTGCTTCTATTACTTACATCTATTCCTCGCACTCCCTATCGTGCCCAAAATAGCACATGTAGCACACCACTTATCTTCCTCTAGGTCTGCCTCTATGCTCCTTACAGCAAGGAGCAATGCATGACTGCCTGTACCCTGATATAGTAAACTGTACTGTGGTGCAGGCTGTGCACCACAGCAAGGTAGCTGTGCAATTCCCTCATCTTTTTGTAGCTACTTTTTTCTCTCATGTGAACACTCCAACCTCACACAGTCTATATTAGATGTGCCCGACCCCATCCAGTGCATAACACAACACCTAACACAATACTTGAATCTCACTCTATGCACACACACACAGTCCACAGTGGCACTCTCAAGCACACACACTAACAAGGTACACACACACTTGACCATAACTCTCCCTCTCACACTCACACACAGGGAACACAACACAGCACACATATCACATATTTCCTCCTCCCATGGATACACACAGAGGCAATACACATATATACATTACTATATATATATATATATATATATATATATATATATATATATATATATATATATATATACATATATATATACATACATACATACATACATACATACATACATACATACTTAAACTTATATATATACCCATATATACAAATATACACTCAAATAGATAATTCATCAAACATTTGGTGCTCATCCTTGTGATACTCTCAATACACCATGATACCACCACCACCAACACATGATACACATTATATGTATAATATATATATATATATATATATATATATAAATATTATTTTTAATAATAAATATAGAATATGATACTAAGGATGCATTAAATATAAGGCAACCTCAATTCTACCCATGTGTATCATGGCGTGTCATGATACAACCTACTCATATCCAATTTTGGATACGTATCTACCCCCACATGACCAATCTATCTATAATTAGGCCTAATAAACCTAATGACAAACACTTGGTGCAACATTCTCGGATTATTTCCAAAATGGACACCAAACTCAATGTAGAAATCACAATAAAGGTCATTAGAAGCTCAAACTTCTTCATATGGGTAGCCCTAATATATGAGTAGTTTTCTAATGATTAAATGCAATAATTAGAACTTAATTAGAGAGAGAATCTCAGAATTTAGCTATTGGGAGATGAATTCCTAATGTAAAGTCAAGAAGACATAATTTGGACACCAACTTCTTGTCCAAAGTCTTCTTCTCCAAGTGCTCTTGCAAATCCAAGCATCTAATCTCCTTAGATGGTGATGATGAGTGAATTTGAGAGGGTTTTATGAAGAATTTGGTGGAGGGATTGAGCTATTTGGGGAATATCACTAATAGGAAATGAAATTGAATAAACAATCAGAGGAGAGAGAGGGTCTATCCCCATAATTAGGGCTGGCCGCATCATGCCCCTACTCCAAGCAATGTAATATGTCTAGAATACCCCTTGAGGGTTGTCATGGAGAGGGTTTTAATTAATGAGACTTCTATTTCTAATGAAGGTTTAGTCTAATCTCTAATTAAAGTGAATGTTGAACCAATCTAGTCTAATTGGACAAGTCCAAACTAATTGGTTAAGTTGTCATGTCAAGTTGGTTAGGTCCACTAGGGTCATGTCTAATCAAATAGTCCAATATACTAACCAATAATAATATTAGTCACCAATATATATAACATTTCCTATATCAAATAAATTATAATTGTAATATTTATAATAATACAAAATGATAAAATTATCCCTATTTTAGAAATATGGTAGTTATATTCTTCGTCTGACTAGTACAAATGAATCCAAGTCCCGACAGGTAGATCAAATACAAGGCTAGCCAGATAAATACAAGTGATGCCAGTAAGTGAGTCCTAAAGTGACGTTAGTAAAAGAGTCCTGATATAGGCCAGACAAGTATGATGAGCATATCTCATGAAGGCGAATCCATATGATACCAATTCGTGTATCCATCGTGTCAAGAATCAATTAAAATAATACTATAAAATATGAATCATAGTAAATATCAAGTAAATAAAACTATCAGAGAATTTACTCGCCTTTGGTCCTGAGCTATAAACACAAATAAGTGTCTGAACTAGAGTCCAAGACCTATATTATGAATTCTCAATGTTAACAGGTGTTGTGGAATCATAAATATGCTTAATTAGTTCTATTTTAGGTTTCTAGGTCGATTCTAGGTTAATATGGTCAAACAAGGTCAATACCTATTTTTGGGTTCATCCATTACCTATTTGAGTGGCCTATTGTCACGACCCACACCCAATGTAGGCGCACATATAGTGAACAATGCCCAGCCTATGCCACAGCATCGGTGGTAGAACGTTGTTTGGGTAAACTATCTATCTAATAATCAAGACATAACAATGCCACCAATGTAATATGAATATACTCAATCACATATCTATAGATGGAATAAAGCACGAATATGATAAAAGAATAGAAGAGTCACAATATAACTCATAAGACAGATAATATCCAATGAGTCATATCAAAGAAATACTAATAATAATATGCTGGAGACAAATCTAGTACAAAATAGTCTAATTACTGCGCTACAAGTCCTGGGTCATCTGTCTCAGTTGGGATGAGACCCTCCTGAGCCAAGGTCTTTGGCTCTAAGCCTACAACATCCTTAGGTCCGTAGTGAGTGGGGTACCACTCCTCAGTATCATCTGAAAAATATATATCCAGTCAGAAAAGTAGCAAAGTACATCTCTAACAGCAGTTCTAATAAATGATATAAACTATGTAACAATAAATAGAGCGAATATACAAGATACAATATACAGGTACAAGAGATATGCAATAAAGAAATACTGGAAATAAATACAATAATGAGCATCATTGGAATGAACAAGAAATACTATTACTAAGTGAGAAAGTAACAACTTTAACATATAATCGACTTGGGAACTTGCAAAAGGATAATGGCCTGGTTAATCATACGTTCGGTGTATGATCAACACTCACAAGGAACACACTATGCACAAGGAGGGTATGATCAATATCTATACTACATACTCCCCGCCCCCAACTGGTATAGTGGATCCAACAATGGTATGTTATGACATGAGATTCTCTGGGTAGGTAGCAAGTCGCCCCAAGAATCAATGTCTGTACATGTACCAGAAGAATAAGAAATAAGGCTTGTACAAGATACACCATAAATACCAAGGAATAACATCTCATAGTGACATTTGGATATACCAATCCGTGTAACCATCGTGTCAAGAAAAAATTAGGGATATCTATAATAAACACAAGAAACATAGAGAATATCGTAAATGAGAAACTGTCAGAGAATGTACTTACCTAAAATTCGGTAAATAGTATCAAAGATGTCCCGTACGGTGCCTCGAAGACCTAAATATGGAATATTATATCAATACAAGATTTTGGAAAATAAGTTAAACTAGTCAACTTCTAGGTCATAAAGCCATTTCTAAGTCAAAAAAGTCAAACAAGGTCAACTCTAGGTCAAACTAGCTATTTTTAGGTTGTATGAGTCCATCTCTAGGATATTGGGTCCATACACTATGTAACTAGGTCATACTAGCTATACTAGGATACTAGGAAACCAACAAGATAGCGTATCCTAAGATACGCAATTAATTAGATATGAAAATATCATAGTATCTATATACAAACAAAAATATATAATACTCCTAACTAAACTAATGCTAAGTGGATACCTTGGCTTTGAACCAAAAGCGGTATCACACCACCTACACTCCATCTTGATGTGTAAACCCAATACCTTGAGTAAAATCCAATACCTTGACATTACCTTGGTATCAAAAGGTATTTCAATATCTAATATATAATTACTACTCATACACCTCACTATACATTAATATGTATTTAAAAACTTATATCAATAATATTCTAAACTATATATTAAGATCTCCTTAATATTTAATACCGTACCCGAGATATCTCACTCTCATTACCTTGGTGCACCCCAAGGTAATCTAGAAATAATGCTAACTAATAATAACTAGTACTTATGTATATATAATCTCATATATAATTATATATTAACTTATTTACAATATACATATATACTAATAGCTTATTAATATAAACTAATTAATTCATATATATATATATATATATATATATATATATATATATATATATATATACTAACTTAATAACTTATCAATAAGCTACAGCTTATTGATAAGTTGCTGCCGCAGCTTACTGCTGCTGCTGCTTGCTGTTTTTTGCTTCTGCTTCTGCTGCTTACTGCTGCAGCTTCTGCTTTTTGCGGCTGGTTCTTGGCTTCTTCTTTCTACTGCTTTTCAACTACTTTTGCTGCTGCTTCTCTCAGCTTTTCTTCCACTGCTTATTATTACTTTTTTCACTGTTTTTATTGTTTTCTCACTGTTTTTCCATTGTTTCTTCTTCCCTCAAGCTTACACACATAAATACAAATCTCATATATTTATATATACATCTACACACCATATATATATATATATATATATATATATATATATATATTAAAGAAACACATGAACTTTAACTCTCCTATGATCACCAACACATGAACATGAATTCTAGATCAACATATAAATATATATATATATATATATATATATATATATCACATAATAATTATAATTATAATATTTATAATATCTACAATTGAATTAAATTGCAAGTAACACATACGTGAAGTGCATCGCACCCGTATCACACTAGATCTATGACACGCTTGCGATACGGCTCCATCACATAACCAATTGTATTCCAATAGACACGAGCAAGTCTAAAATAATAATTATGAACAATATGAAGAGCTAATTACTCATCTACGTGTTTGCGTCAAAATATGACATGCTCAAACCCCCGTGTCGGAGAAAAACCCCCAAATCAACTCGTATCTCCAAATTGTTGGGATACGACCTATACGTATCCAATTGTGGATACGACACTAGCCACACACAATCAAACACATGTCAATTTGGTCTAATTGACCTATTGACAAACACAAGTTGTGTCAATCTCGAAATTTTCCCAAAATTGACATAAAATACTACATAACTTTATTCAAAGGCCTCCTAAGAACCTAATTCCAATTCTTATGGATAGCCTTATCATATGGGGTGGTTCCTAATAATTAAAACACAAATTTAGAGTCTAATTAGAGAGAAAATTTTGAATTGTACTTATTTGGAGATGGATTTTCAATGAAACCTTCAAATTGAGTGAAAAGATCTTCCAACTTGTAGATCCTTACTCCTCCTTGTAGATCCTGGCTTCCTCCTTATAGATCCTTGCTTCAATAGACTCCAATGATAATTTGGGAAGGAATTAAAAAGAAATTTAGTTAGAATTTGATATGGGAATGATAAAATGTGGAAGAAAAAATTCTAGATCTAGATTTGAAATAAAAATAAAGAGAGAGAAATTTTCCTCCTTTTTTAAATATGGCCGACCCCTTCCCCCTTCCTCAAGCTACTATATAATTTCTAAAATACCCCTTGGGGCCTCTCATGAAGAAAATAATTAAGGAAGGAAAATTCTAGTCTAATTGGTTTAACTTAATTAATCATCCTCCTAATGATTGGGCTTATTATTGGGCTCAATTCTAACTAGAAATAAATGTTGGTCAATGGATCTAATCTAAACTAGTTAGGTCCACTAACACAAGTCTAAAATAATAAACTAATATCTAACAAAAATAAATAATTTAATAAATAAATATTCAATATGCATAATATTTAATTAATTATAAAATGACCAAAATATCCTCTCTTAGAAAATATGGTAGTGACAAATCTACCCCCCTTAAAAATATTTTGTCCACGAAATTCAAAGACGAAACTACCCATAGAAATAAAATAGCACATAATCAAGAAAGAACATACCTCAAGGAACAAACAAATATGGGTAACGCTCTCGTATTTCATCCTCTCTCTCCCAGATGGACCCCTCCGGAGAGTGATGCCTTCATGCGACATGAACCAAAGGAATAGTCTACTTCCTCAGCACATTCTCTCTATGATCCAGAATCTCAACTGGCTGCTCTGGATAACTAAGAGTAGGGCCCACCTCTATCTCTGAGTGATCCAACACGTGACCACGATCCGCCATGTACCGTCTCAACTGTGACACATGAAACACGTTGTTCACTCCCTCCAATGCAGGTGGTCGGTCTAGTCTGTAAGCAACTGCACCACCCTCTCAAGAATACTGAAAGTTTCGATGAATAGCAGACTAAGCTTTCCGTCTCTACCGAAACAAATTGTGCCTCGTGTCGGAGAAATCCTCAGAAATACCAAACCATCTACCTAGAACAAAACATAACCTTAAGAACTTAATCTATAATAAACAACCAACATCAAGCATAAAACAAAAATCTAAAACTATACCTCAAACTCCAAAGCTCTACGGTGGATATCGACCAATGCCGCTATCTGTCCTGTGCCACTCGAAATCTGTCTCTAATCAGCTTAACTTCTCCGCTGCATCCACAACCATCTCTGGCCCTAGCAAAACTCTCTCTCCAACATCGTCCCATGACATGGGAGTACGACATCTACGACCGTATAGAGCCTCAAATGGTGACATCTTTATACTAGCCGGGTAGCTGTTGTTGTAACCAGACTCTACCAAATGGAGATGGTCTTCCAAAGACTTCACTGCTGCTAACTTCTTCGGATCCACTGAAATTCTATCACCAGTCACAACATGTCCTAAGAAATCTACCTTGTCCAAGAAGAACTCACACTTGGACAGCTTCCCATACAGCTTCTCCTTCCTCAGCACATCCAACACAATCCGTAAATGCTCCTCTTGCTCCTCTGGTGTCTTCGAGTATATGAGTATGTCATCGATGAACACCACCATGAACTTGTCAAGGTACTGATGGAATGCCTTGTTTATCAAATTTATAAATATCGCCGGGGCATTAGTCAACCCAAAAGGCATCACCATAAACTCATACTGTCCATACCGAGTCCTAAAAGCACTTGCGCACCGATCCATCCTTCTTCGGTACAAACAATATCGGGGCTCCCCACGGTGAAGAACTAGATCTGATAAACCCCTTATACTGTATCTTATCGACTTGCTTCTTCAGCTCGACCAGCTCGCTGTTGTTCACTCTATAGACATGCTGTAAAATTGGTTCTACACTTGTCCCCAAGTCTATAGAGAACTCAATATCTCGATCTGGCGGTAATTCTAGCAATTCTTCAGGAAACACAACCAAGAACTCTGCTATCAACGGATGCGTCAACTCCTTGTCTTCCACCATAGTTCTACAGATAATGCCTTCTCTCTGCTCTGCAGCTCCTCTGGCAAACTCAAACTTTGGCTCTCCTGGCGGGCTAAGCAAAACTCTACCTCCTCTATAATCTATACTAGCATGGTGCCTACTCAACCAATCCATCCCGAGTACAATATCGTAGATAAAAATTGACATTACAAGTAGACACACACTCAACTCCTGGCCTCCCAGAGTAACTCTCTGATCCTTGCAAATATCACTAACCAGGATAATGCCTCCCCCGATCTTGATCTTGCAAGTCCACTCAGCGACCAATTGATGCTTTAGAGCAAAAGAAACAGATACGAAACTATGGGAAGCACCACTATCAAATAAAGCTAAAGCCGGAATAAAATCAAGAAGAACAAAACCTGCGATGACATCTCCGATGGGCTCGACCTCCTCGACTGTCATAGCAAATGATCATCCCTGATGTGCACCTCCCTGATGCTGGTGCTGGACATAAACCTATTGCTGGGTTGGAAGCGACATTCTCCTCGGCTGTACTGCAGGTGGACTCGCCTGTGTCTTCTGAGCTAGAGCTTCTCCCTAAACTGCACGACGAGTATTGGAAGGACACTCTCTCAGCTGATGCCCCTTGGTACCATAATAGACAAACTCCCAACCTCTTCCTACAAACTTTCCAGATATGGTCGGGCTTCTTGCAGAAGTGGTAGAAATCTTGCTGTGACTGTCTCTGCTGCTGCAGTACCTGATAAAAAGGTGCCCTAGCTGGAGTCTGGTGCTGCTGTGGCTGCTGAAAAGGCCTGGACTAGAAATGAGGACGCTTAGCAGTCAGTGTGCTGCTATTAGCCCCTAGAAAAGAATTGCGATCTCTCTTGGGTTTTAAACCCAACTCCCACTCAACCTTTTGTGCCTCCGCAAGTATCTCCGAATAGGTCTCATAGAAAGACAAAATGCGGATCTTTACTTCCTAGTTCAGACCCTCGCAGAAACGGATAGCTCAAACCTCCAGCTCCCTCTCCAAGTACTCCGTAAATCAGCTCAGCCTACCAAACTCTGCGGCGTACTCCTCCTCAGACATGCTCCCTTGAGTAAGGCTCTCAAACTGCCTTCTCAAGTCTAACCTGTCACGATCCACACCAAATGTAGGGATGCAAGTCAGAAACAACCCCCAGCCTATGTCACAGAATCGGTGAGGTTAATCTATCTAGCAATATAATGAACCACCAACAATAATAATATACTCAATCACAGATCTAAGATATAAACGAGCACGAATATGATAAAGAATTGAAATAGTCACATACAACTCATGAGTCTAAAATAATACATCAATGAGTCTAAAAGAATGCTAACAAATAAGCTAGAGACAAATCCAGTACAAGAAATGCTAAGAAGGTACTAATCCTGGGTCATCTGTCTCAGTCGGGATAAGTCTCCCCTGAGCCAAGGTCTCTGACTCTAAGCCCACAATATCCTGGGATCCATAATATATAGGGTACCACTCCTCAGTATTATTTGGGAAAAATATATCCAGTCAGGAAAGGAGCAGAATACATCTCTAACAACAGTTCTAATCAATGATAAAAACTATATAACAGTAAATATATGTGAATATATGAGATGCACAATAGATACGAGAGATATACAATAAGGAAATACTGGAATGAATATAATAATGAACAATATGTCAATGAACAAGAATACTAATGACTAAGTGTGTGAGTACTAGCTTTAACATGTGATCGGCTTGGGAACATGATACAATATATATGATCTGGCTAATCATACGTGCGATGTATGATTAACACTATTCAATAACAATACTTGATACAATGAGAGTATGATCACATATCTACACTAAATTACTCTCCACCCTCGACTGGTATAAAAGATCCTACCATGGTACGCTATGGCATGAGATTCCCCAAGAAGATAGCGACTCTTCCTGAGAATCAGTGTCTGTACATGTACAAGATAATCAATGATACAATACTTGCACCATATACACCATATACCAAGGAATAACATCTCATAACGAGATCCGGATATACCAATCCGTTTAACCATAGTGTCAAGAGAACATGGATATCTACACTAGATACAATGAACATAGAGGATATTATAAATGAGAAACTATCAGAGAATATACTCGCCTGAAGTCCATAGAATAGTCTTACAGATGTTTGATACGGTGCCTCGAAGACTTAGATATGGAATACAACATCAATACAAGGTTCCGAAAAAAAAATAAGTTAAACTAGTCAACTTCTAAGTCAACAAGTTAATTCTAAGTCAAAAGTCAAACTAGGTCAACTCTAAGTCAAATATGGTCAACTATAGTCAAACTATGGTCAACTATGGTCAACTACTATTTCTAGGTTTCATAAGTCTAATACAAAGATATTGGGTTCAAATACTAAAGTCTAGGTCACAAAACTACATCTTAGGATACTAGGATACCGTATCTCTGGATACGTAAATCAATAGAAAAATCATCACATATTAATATCAAATAATTATTAATTATATTAAAATCCTAATTTACAAACATTAAATAGATACCTTGGTTTTGAACCAACTTGATCACAACACTAAACCATAATATTGATACCCAACCCAATACCTTGGGTATCCCCAATTACCTTGGTACTTACCTTGGTATCTCAAGGTAATACCCAAAGCTTGTTTATACTAACTACCCGTAAATATATATATGCTACACTAATTATTATACATATAGTGTATTAAATACTATTAGCAATTAGGAACATATTTACATATATATCAATTACCATATATATATATATATATATATATATATATATATATATATATATATATATATATATATATAATTATCTAATAACTATAAAAACTGCCAAACCGTCACTAAAAGCCCCTGCCAACCGTCGCTGAAGCGACTGATACTGCTGATACTCTGTTGTTTTAGTGACAAACTTCTGCTGCTTCGCTAAAGCCGTCGCTATAGCCTCTGATACGACTGCTGATACTACTGTTATAGTGACAGATTCCTGCTGTTTGTCGCTGATGCTCTTACTGCTGCTACTGTTTGATATTGCTGCGACACTTGTTGCTGTCGCTATAGTAGCTGCTGCTGCGATTATTGCTGCTACTGTTGCTTTCGACGACGCTGGCTACTGTCGCTATAGCTCCTGCTCTCTCTCTCTCTCTCTCTCTCTCTCTCTCTCTATATATATATATATATATATATATATATATATATATATATATATATATAACATGACATATATATATAATATATATACATATAACACCTAATAATATATATATATACTAAATATATGCATATAATTACTACTAAAAAATATACATACACACATACATATATATGTACATAATATCTACATAGTAATTTACACATACATAGTAACATACTTATTATAATACACATACGTATACGTATATATAAATACACACACACACACACACACACACAAATATATATATATATATATATATATATATATATATATATATAATTATACCTCTCCATGAATAAGAATACAAGAGAAAATAGATCTACAATTAAATTGCACATCTTATGGAACGTATCACTCCGTATCCCACTAGATGTAGGATACGTATGCGAACGAGTCCACCACACATCCAAACATACCCCGAATGACACAAGCAAGTTATATATATTATTTATGAATAATACGAAGAGTCAAATATAAATCTACGTGTCCGTGTCAAAATATGACATGCTCAAAGTCTCGTGTCGGAGGAAAAATCTCCAAATCAATAGGTATCACCAAATTGTTGGGATACGACCTACACGTACCCAATTGTGGATATGACACTAGCCCCAAACACACAAGCACATGCCAAAATGATCTATAGGACCAATTGACATACACAATAATTGTCAATCTTGAAATTTTCCCAAAATTGACACAAAAAGTACCATAACTTTCTCAATAGGCCTCATATGAACATAAAACCAAATCTTATGGGTAGCCTATGTATATGGGTTAATTTCTCATGGTTAAATCTCAGATTTAGAACCTAAATTAAGGGAAAAAAACTGAATTGTAACCTATTGGAAGATGGATTCCTAATGTAACCTCCAAATATGATAAATTTGGCCTCCAACTTGTAGATCCTTGCTCCTCTTTGTAGATCCTTACTTTCTTCTTCTAGATCCTTGCTCCACTAGCCTCCAATGGTGATTTGGGAAGGAATTGGGATGAAATTTGGTAGGAAAATAAAGTGGGAATGAAGGAATTTGGTTGAGGAAAATTCTAGATCTAGTGTTCAAATGAAAAGAGGAGAGAGAAATCAATTCCCCCCTCTTTAATAGGCCGACCCCCTTTTCCCCTTTCTCAAGCTACTATGAATTATCCAATATACCCCTTGGGGTCTCTCATAAATAAATAATTAAGGAGGGAAGCTTCTAGTCTAATGGTTTAATTAAATTAATCATCCTCCTAACCAATGGGCTTTCTAAATGGGCTAAATCTAACAATTAATACATGTTGGTCCATGAGTCTAAACTAAACTAGTTAGGTCTACTAATACAAGTCCAAAATAAATAACTAACATCTAACAACAATTAAATAATACAACAAATAATTATTTATCATGCACAATATTTAATTAAATATAAAATTACTAAAATATCCTTTCCTATAAAATGTGGTAGTGATAAGTTTACCCTCCTTAAAATAATTTTATCCTCGAAATTCAAAGACGAAAACTATCCTTAGAAAATAACATAACATAACAAAAGAACAGAACTAAAGAACATAGCTAACTATGAAAGAACATAACATAACATAACATAACTAGGAAAGAACATACCTCAAGGAAGAAACAAATATGGATAACGCTCTCGCATTTCATCCTCTCTCTCCCAGGTAGACTCCCCCAGAGAGTGATGCCTCCATGCGACGCACACCAAAGGAATAGTCTGGTTTCTTAGCACCTTCTCTCTTCGATCCAGAATCTAAACTGGCTGCTCTGGATAGCTAAGAGTAGGGCCCACCTCTATCTTCGAGTGATCCAACACATGACTAGGATCTGCCATGTACCATCTCAACTACGATACGTGAAACACATTGTCCACTCCCTCCAATGCAGCTGGCAAGTCCAGCCTATAAGCAACTGTACCGACCCTCTCTAGAATAGTGAAAGGTCCGATGAATAGCGGACTAAGCTTTCCGCCTCCACCGAAGCGAATCGTGTCTCGTGTCAGAGAAATCCTCAGAAATACCAAACCACCCACCTAGAATAAAATAGCACCTTAGGAACTTAATCTATAACAAACAACCAATAACAAGCACAAAACAAAAAAATCTAAAACTATACCTCGAACTCCAAAGGTCTCCGGTGGCTATCGGCCCAATGTCGCTGTTTGTCCTACGCCACACGAAGGCTGTTTTTGATCAACTGAACCTTCTTCGCTGTATCTACAACCATCTCTGGCCCAAGCAAAACTCTCTCTCCAACATCGTCCCATGACAAGGGAGTATGACACCTCCGACCGTACAGAGCTTCAAAATGTGACATCTCTATACTAGCCTGGTAGCTGTTGTTGTAAGCAAACTCTACCAAATGGAGATGGTCCTCCCATGAACCCCCAAAATATAGTACATAAGTGTGCAACTTATCCTCGAGAGTCTGAATAATCCTCTCTGACTGCCTATCTGTCTGGAGATGATATGCAGTACTGAACTTGAGCTGAGTGCCCAAACTCTCCTGCAAGCTCCTCCAGAAATGAGAAGTGAAATAACTATCCCGATCCAAGACTATGCTGACGGAAACTCCATGTATCCTGACGATCTGTCTCACATACATCTCTGCCAGCTTCTTTGTAGACAAACCCACCTTGAAAGGCAAAAAGTGGGCAAACTTGGTCAACCTATCATCGATGACCCAAATTGCGTCTTTTCCTCCTGGAGATCGTAGAAGTCTGGACAAAAAATCTATAGTAATGTGTTCCCACTTCCACTCTGGAATGGGTAATGGCTGAAGTAAACCTCCTGGCCTCTGCCTCTCGACTTTCACCTGCTGGCACAATAAGCATCTGGATACAACCTATGCCACTTTCCTCTTCATGTAATACCACCACACACTCTCTCTCATATTCCGATACATCTTGTTGGCACCTGGATGTATGGAAAACTGAGAGTGATGTGCTTCCTACAATACCTCCTCATGCAGCTCCCCACTAGGCACACACAATCTAACTTCATACCTCAAAGATCCATCCCCAGCAATGGTAAAATCATCCTCTAATCCTGCTCTCACCTGAGCTTTGATGCTCCTCAAAGATACATCCTCATACTGTGCTGCCTTGATCCTGTCCATCAAATCTGAATGTATCTACAATCCCCACATCTGCATAGAACAACCAGAAACTATCACCTCAATGCCCCAGCTCTCCAAGTCCTCCAGCAAATATCGATCCTGCGTCAAGATAATAGCTACCGGATACCTACTTAAAGCATCGACAACTACAATAGCTTTTCCAGGATTATATTGTAAAGATATATAAAAATCCTTCATCGGTTCCAACCACCGATGCTGCCTCATGTTCAACTCCTTCTGCGTGAAAACGTACTTCAAGCTTTTATGGTCTGTGAAGATCTCTACACGCTCTCCGTACAAATAATATTTCCACAACTTCAGGGCAAAGATGACTGCTGCCAACTCCAAATCATGCGTAGGATATGTCTTTTCATGAGAACACAATTGCCTGGATGCATAAGCAATCACTTTCCCATTCTGCTGAAGAACACAACCCAAACCTTTCCCTGACGCATCACTATAAATAGTGAAAACTCCACACCATGATGGCAACGTCAAAATAGGAGCAGACGTCAACCTCTTTTTCAATTCCTCAAAAGTAACCTGGCAATCCTCTGTCCAAACAAACTCTACATCCTTTCTGGTGAGTCTGGTCATCGGCTCGGCAATCCTCGAATAATCTTGCACAAACTTCCTATAGTAGCCTGCCAATCTCAAGAAACTTCTGATCTTTGCTACCGAACTCGGGGTCTTACAAGATTCCACTTCTGTGATCTTCTTTTGATCCACTGAAATACCATCACCAGTTACAACATACCCCAAGAAGTCCACCTTGTCCAGGAAAAACTTATATTTGGACAATTTCCCATACAGCTTCTCCTTCCTCAGCACATTCAACACAATCCTCAAATGCTCCTCATGCTCCTCTGGTGTCTTCGAGTATATGAGTATTTTGTCGATGAATACCACCACGAACTTGTCAAGGTACTGATGGAATACCTTGTTCATCAAGTTCATAAATACTGCTGGTGCATTAGTCAACCCAAACGGCATCACCATAAACTTGTACTGACTATACCGAGTTCTAAAAGCAGTCTTCGGGATGTCCATCGGATTCACCTTCACCTGTTGGTAGCCTAATCTCAAATCTATCTTAGAAAATACCTTGGCACCACTCAACTGATCGAACAGATCGTCAATCCATCGCAAAGGGTACTTATTCTTGATAGTGAGATTATTCAATGCCCTGTAATTAATGCACAAGCGCACCGATCCATCCTTCTTCAGTACACACAATACTGGTGCTCCCCACGGTGAAGAACTTGATCTGATAAACCCCTTATCCTATAATTCATCCACCTGCTTCTTCAGCTCGACCAGCTCATTGTTGTTTACTCTATAGACATGTTGCGAAATTGGTTCTGCACCTGGCACCAAGTCTATAGAGAATTCAACATCTCGATCTAGCGGCAATCCTGGCAATACCTCAGGAAACACATCCAAGAACTCTGCTATCAACGGATGCGACAACTCCTTGTCTTCCACCATAGCTCCACAAATAATGCCTTCTCCCTGCTCTACAACTCCTCTAGCAAACTCGAACTCAGGCTCTCCTGGCGGACCAAACAAAACTCTACCTCCTCCAAAATCTATGCTAGCGTGGTGCCTACTCAACCAATCCATCCCGAGTACAATGTCGTAGCTCAAAAGTGGCATTACAAGTAGACACGCACTCAACTCCCGGCCTCCCAGAGTAACTCTCCGATCCTTGCAAATATCATTAACCAGGATAATGCCTCCCCCGGTCATGAACTTGCAAGTCCTAAGCAAAGACTCAGCTACCAAACCATGCTTCAGAGAAAAAGAAACAGATATAAAACTATGGGATGCACCACTATCAAACAAAGCTAAAGCTGGAATATAATCAAGAAGAATAGAACCTGCGATAACATCTCCGGTGGGTTCGTCCTTCTCAATGGTCATAGCAAACGCTCGTCCCTGATGTGCACCTCCCTGCTGCTGATGCTGGACATAACGATGCTGGTGTGTCGGAAGCGGTCCCCTCGGCTATACTGCAGGTGGTCTGGTCTGTGCCCTCAAAGCTGAAGCTGCTCCCTGAACAGCACAACGAGGACACTCTCTCGACTGATGTCCTTCAGTACCATAATACAAACAAACTCCTAGCCTCCTCCTGCTAACTTCCCAGATATGGCCGGGCTTCTTGCAGTAGTGGCAGAAAGCTTGATGTAACTATCTATGCTGTAGTGGTGCCTGGTAAAAAGGTGCCCTAGATGGAGTCTGGTGCTGTTATCGCTGCTAGAAAGGTCTAGACTGGAAATAAGGATGTTTGGCAGATACTGCACTACTGTTGGCCCCCAAAAAAGAATTACGGTCTCTCTTGGGCTTCAAACCTAACTCCCGCTCAACCTTGCGTGCCTTCACAAGTATCTCCGAGTATGTCTCATAAAAAGACGGAATAAGGATCTTCACTTCCCAATTTTGACCTTCACAGAAAAGAATAGCCCGAACCTCCGGCTCTCAAACTAAATACTCTGCAAATCGGCTCAACCTGCCAAACTCTGCAGCGTACTCCTCCATAGACATGCTTTCCTGAATGAGACTCTCGAACTGCCTCCCCAAGTCTAGCCTGTCTGTTCGAGCGAAGAACTTCTTCTTGAAGAGGTCCTTGAATACCTCCCAAGATTGTCCTACGTCAACATGCATCGGATCATTCCTGAACCAAGTGCGAGCGACGTCGAACAGTTGAATTCCTACCGCCTCAACCTTCAGATCCTCAGAAAGATAGGACACCCTCATAAGATGCTCAATATCCTCGAGCCAATCATCAGCATAGATGATGCCCTCCGTCCCCTTGAAGACCCTAGGCTCCATCTTCTTGAAGTCGTGAATGTTGCCTGGCCAAAGCTGAGCAACTTAAGAAGAAACTTACTACTGGACCAGAACTCCTCTCTCGACTACGACACGAGGAAGCTGATGAGCACTCTTGATGCCCTGATATAAAATGTCGGTCTGCCTCTGATGTGCCTCAGACTGAGCCCTCTGTGCCTCGAGCATCTCACGAAACAGCATAAAAATCTGTGTCGCCTCTGCTGGCACAGGAGGTGGAGGTGGAAGCCCCTCAGATACAGCTGGCACAGTCCTCTGAGTAGGTGGTGGACCTCTAAAAGCAGCTGATACTCCAATCACCGAAGAAGTGACTGGTGCAGGCCCTCGGGATATTGCAGACCTCTCAGAAACTGCTCTCCCCTGCTGTGATCTAGTCTTAGGCGACATCCTGAGACAAAGCGAAAGAAAGAATCAATATGGCACATGATGTAAGACACTCAAGGAAAGGAAAGTTTAAGAGATCAAGTATCAATATCAAGGAAGAATAGTTGAATCAAAAGAATTTTCCTAGATGTGATTGAGTATTCTCAGCCTATAGCCTACATCCTAGATCCTATCGCAGGCTCGCAATAGTACAACTAAATCGTCGCACTACCACGACATCGCATAACTTGCGAAGCTAGACCAGCATGGGCCACCACTAAAAACATGTCACGTCCCGCACCCGATGTAAGGGTGCAAGTCAGAAACAACGCCCAGCCTACGCCACCGAATCGGTGGTAGAACACTGTCTGTGTAATCTATCTAGCAATATAATGAACCACCAACAATAATAATATACTCAATCACAGATCTAAGATATAAACAAGCACGATTATGATAAAGAATTAAAATAGTCACATACAACTCATGAGTCTAAAATAATACATCAATGAGTCTGAAAGAATGCTAACAAATAAGCTGGAGACAAATCCAGTACAAGAAATGCTAAGAAGGTACTAATCCTGGGTCATCTGTCTTAGTCGGGATAAGTCCCTCCTGAGTCAGGGTCTCTGACTCTAAGCCCACAATATCCTGGGGTCCATATTGTGTAGGGTACCACTCCTCAGTATCATCTAGGAAAATTATATCAAATCAGGAAAAGAGCAGAGTACATCTTTAATAGCAGTTCTAACAATGATAAAAACTATGTAACAGTAAATTAATATGAATATACAAGATGCACAATAGATACGAGAGATATACAATAAAGAAATACTGGAATAAATACAATAATGAACAATATGTCAATGAACAAGAAGACTAATGACTAAGTGTGTGAGTACTAGCTTTAACATGTGATCGACTTGGGAACATGATACAATATATATGGCCTAGCTAATCATACGTGCGGTGTATGATTAACACTATTTAATAACAATGCTAGATACAATGAGGGTATGATCACATATCTACACTAAAGTACTCTCCACCCTCGACTGGTATAAAAGATCCAACCATGGTACGCTATGGCACGAGATTCTCCAAGAAGATAGCGACTCTTTCCGAGAATCAGTGTCTGTACTTGTAAAAGATAATCAATGATACAATACTAGCACCTTATACACCATATACCAAGGAATAACATCTCATGACGAGATTCGGATATACCAATCCGTGTAACCATAGTGTCAAGAGAACATGGATATCTACACTAGTACAACGAACATAGAGGATATCATAAATAAGAAACTATCAGAGAATATACTCACCTGAAGTCCAAAGAATAGTCTTACAGATATCTGATACGGTGCCTCGAAGACCTAGATATGAAATACAACATCAATACAAGGTTCCGGAAATAAAATAAGTTAAACTAGTCTACTTCTAGGTCAACAAGTCAATTCTAAGTCAAAAGTCTAATTAGGTCAACTCTAAGTCAAATATGGTCAACTATAGTCAAACTATGGTCAACTGTGGTCAACTACCTATTTCTAGGTTACATAAGTCTAATACAAAGATATTGGGTTCAAATACTAAAGTCTAGGTCACAAAACTATATCTTAGGATACTAGGATACCGTATCTCTGGATACGTAAATCAATAGGAAAATCATCACATATTAATATCAAACAATTATTAATTATATAAAAATCCTAATTTACAAACATTAAATAGAAACATTGGTTTTGAACCAACTTGGTATCACAACACTAAACCATAATATTGATACCCAACCCAATACCTTGGGTATCCCTAATTACCTTGGTACTTACCTTGGTATCTCAAGGTAATACCCAAAGCTTGTTTATACTAACTACCTGTAAATATATATATGCTACACTAATTATTATACATATAGTATATTAAATACTATTAGCAATTAGGAACATATTTACATATATATCAATTACCATATATATATCTAATAACTATAAAAACTGCCAAACCGTCACTAAAAGCCCCTGCCTACCGTCGCTGAAGCAACTGATACTGCTGATACTCTGCTGTTTTAATGACGAACTTCTATTGATGTTGCCAAAGCCGTCGCTATAGCCTCTGATACGACTGCTGATACTACTGTTATAGAGATATATTTCTGCTATTTGTCGTTGATGCTCTTGCTGCTGCTGCTGTTTGATATTGCTGCTATTGCTGCGATGCTTGCTGCTGTCACTATAGTGGCTGCTGCTGCGGTTATTGCTGTTGCTGTTGCTTTTGGCGACGCTTGCTGTTATCGCTATAGCTCCTGCTCTATATTAGATATATATATATATAACATGACATATATATATATATATATAATATATATACATATAACACCTAATAATATATATACTAAATATATGCATATAATTACTACTAATAAATATACATACACACATACATACATATATATGTACATAATATCTACATAGTAATTTACACATACATAGTAACATATTTATAATAACACACATACGTATACGTATATATAAACACATACATAATATAAATACATATAACATACAAGTATATATATATATATATATATATATATATATATATATATATATATATATATATATATAACAACATATAAATATATCTACTATAATATATATACATATGCTAAAATCTATAAATATATCTACATGTAGAAGAATATATACATAACAATATATACACATA